>JAANYP010002915.1:0-132591 GCA_020465985.1 Centrapalus pauciflorus | reverse complement strand
GAGCGTTTAGTGCCTCATAGCCGGTGGGATCAAGATTTACCTGGAAAAGATTGGATATTTGATGCGGGGGCTCTTCAAAAAGGCAAAAATGAACTTGTAACATGCTACGATATGGAAACAAAGCCAGAATAAGATCATAGAATTTAATTCGATGGGTCAGATTGGCTTACTATCAACAAAGCTTAGGAGACGGAAAAAAAAAAATCTGTTTTTTGTGGCACAAGAAGGCCATGGCTTCACTTGACACCCTCTAGGGAGGAAAATGAACTACATAACGAAGAAATGCTAGGAATGTTCTGGTGGCAAGGTGGTGTGGCCTCTGAAGAGGCTTTCAGTTTGCAGGATTAAGTGTTCTACGTGAATGCTACGGTGCACGCCACCATAAAAAAAAAGACACACATCGGTCCAAAGAAACGCTGAACTCACTCAACCTCGATATTCGATTTGTTGCATTATGGACCTTTTCGGCCCTACTCAACAAAAGGAGATTAGGGAGGTAGGTGGTTTTTGCTTAGTATCCCACTGACGATTACTCACGGTTTTCTTGGGTTTTTTTAAGGTACGAAGGACGCGACGGCTAACAAAGTCAGAGGTTTCTTAGACCAAGTGGAGGAATTTAGGAAATGCGGAGGAAACAGGGTTTAATTCGGTTAATTTTTAGAAAATAATACGTCGGGATAATGGGACTTTGATAATTTTAACAAATCTGTAATGGTTTGTGTTATATGCTATCAAAAGGGCGCATCGTGCATTCATATTCCGTGCCTAACCATATGAACTCATAAGAACCTCAACAGAATGGGGTGGCCGAACGTAAAAACAGAACATTGATTGAGGCTGCAAGGACTATGCTTTCGGATTCAAAGCTTCCTACCATGTTTTTGGGGGGAGGCAGTGAATACCGCGTGCCATATTTTAAATAGAGTCCTTACAGTCAAATCATTGAACAAAACATGTTATGAAATTTTGAATAAAAGGCCACCTAACTTAACTGGATTCGAACCGTTTGGAGTACCATGTACACTTTTAAGAACAAAACATCAACCGAAGTTTGGTGAAAAGGCTGACGAAGGATACTTCCTAGGTTATGTGCCAAACTCACAAAACAAACGGGTTTTTAACAAAAAGAGTGGTACTGTGGAGATTGTGTATAATATTGAAGTCACAAGTTATACACATGAACCCCAAACTGGTCCGGAATGGATATTTGACTATGATAAGTTATTTGAGTCATTTAACATTCCTTTGGATGATACTGCAGGTACAATCGATAAAGACATGGCGACGTTGCACCTAAATGACGATGGCCATATTTTTCCGAGGACCACGTTCGAATCTACGTCCGAGCCTACTGCGACTGTAGATGGTTCTCCAGAAGTTGCTAATCCAGAAGAACCTAACACTGAGAATCAGACTCAAGCATCAAGTTCTGCCTCTGAGGAAAACGTCCGTGAGGAAGAAAATATAGAAGCTGAGCCTGTTCCCCCTTTAGGTGAAATAGGATCCAACTTAGGAGATAATCTAAGGGTAGACGAAATAGAGACCTCTAGGATTAACAAGAACCATCCTATAGATAGCATCATAGGAAATCCTAACGAGGGTGTGAGGACCCGGAGTAGTGTAAATAACAACACTGTGTTGTTGTCGATGATAAACGACTCCGAGGCATATCATACATGTCTATATTCGTGTTTCATATCGCAAGTAGAGCCCAATAATGTGCAAATGGCACTTAAGGACAACTCCTGGGTGGAAGCGATGCAGGAAGAACTTTCACAATTTAGGAAACTAGAAGTGTGGGAGTTAGTTCCGTTACCTCGAGGGGAGATTGCAATAGGAACCAAATGGGTTTTCAAGTGCAAAAGAGATGATCGGGGTATAGTCACGCGCAACAAGGCAAGATTAGTTGTAAAGGGTTTCAACCAAGAGGAGGGAATCGATTACAACGAAGTGTTTGCACCAGTAGCAAGGTTAGAAGCAATTAGGTTGTTTTTAGCTTTTGCCTCCTTCAAAGGATTTAAGGTATATCAACTGGATGTTAAGAGTGCTTTCCTGTATGGGAAAGTGAAGGAGTTGGTGTATGTAGAACAGCCGCCCGGGTTTACAGATCTTAAATATCCTGATAGAGTATATCGATTAGATAAGGCTCTTTATGGATTACATCAGGCACCTAGGGCATGGTATGAGACTCTATCCAACCATCTTTTAGAAAATGGCTTTGAGAGGGGTAGGATAGATAGTACTCTATTTGTGAAGAGAAAGGGAGATCATTTTATCTTGGTACAAGTGTACGTAGATGATATCATTTTTGGATCATCAGACGAACAGATGTGCAAAGATTTCGAGAAGGTTATGAAGTCTAAGTTCGAGATGAGTGCTATGGGGGAGTTGAATTTCTTTTTGGGGTTACAAGTTGACCAGAAGAAGGAAGACATGTTTATCCATCAGACCAAGTATGTCTATGACATATTGGAACGGTTTGGGATGGAAGGAACAAAGTTGACTGCACACTTCAGCACGCCGATTCAAGTGAATCACAATCTCGGGTCGGGTACTGAAAGTGATTCCGATGTGGATCCGACTTTATATCGGGCCATGATTGGGTCACTTATGTATTTAACTGCTTCAAGACCTGATATTATGTTTGCTGTTTGTATTTGTGCTAGGTTTCAAGCGAATCCGAAGGAGATGCATATGAAAGCTGTGAAGCGGATTCTACGATACCTCAAGTCGAAACCGAAGCTGGGACTTTGGTATCACGCGGAGGGAGATCTAGAGTTGGAAGCGTTCACAGATTCTGACTACGGAGGATGCAGCTTGACGCGCAAATCAACGACTGGAGGTTGTCAGTTCCTCGGAGGGAGATTGGTGTCCTGGCAATGCAAGAAACAAACTTCGGTAGCCGTGTCAACGTGCGAGGCCGAGTATGTTGCTGCTGGTAGTTGCTGTTCACAGGTTTTGTGGATACAACAACAATTGCGGGATTACGGTTTGGCTTATACTCAAACTCCAATTAGGATAGACAATCAATCAACAATTGCTATAACAAATAATCCAGTTAAACACAGTAAAACAAAGCACATAGACATAAGGCATCATTTTATTCGTGATTGTGCTAAAAAGAATTTAATCAAACTGGTAAAGGTGGCGACTGAAGATAATAATGCTGATTTATTTACCAAAGCATTTGATAAGTCACGATTTGAGTATTTAATTCAACTTAATGGAATGCGCAACCCAGAGTAAATTGACCTTAGTAGTATTTTATTTCCGTTTATAGTTGTTATATTTCTTTCTTTTTCAGTAGTCTGCTAATTTAGGAAAGTTTCTAATTTAGGAAAGTTTCTATTTTTAGTAAGTTTCTATTTTTTTTAGTAAGTTAGTAGATTAGCTTAGTTTAATGTGTTTTGCTATGAAAAACAAAAGAAAAAAGAGAGAGAATTACAAAAATACAAAAAAAGAGAATATCAGAAAAGGAGTTAAGTCTTAGATACATAGGTTCAAAGTGACGAAAATTAGCACCGTCGTTACAGACTCTAAGTGTTTAGGCTTTCACACATAATGCAACTAAATCCTAAGTGTTATACTTTATTTAGGTTGATGTGTTGGTAGGCATAATACATATAGGGTATCTAAAGGCTAATAAAATATTCTAGAAAAAGTCAAACGTGTCACTAGCTTAGATGTATGACCAATCGGTCTTAATTTTTATGTACAAGACATACAAACATTGAGTCTAAATGAGGTATGCAAACTTTCTGGGGATGTATGGCAACATCAAATACATCTAAAATGGAAAGAATAGAAATATCATATGTAACTAAGAGTCGAAAACATGCAACTCTGTTGTACGTAAGTACAGACCTGTTGTCTCTGTTTAGATTCGGGTTAGCAGACATGTCGCTTTGTTGTACGTCAGTACAGACCTGTCACCGCTATCTGCTAACTTTAAAGTTAAACCTTAAGTCGAACTAAGACACTTTGTTGTATGAGAATACAGACCTGTGTCCGATGTTTGTCTTTTAAAGAAAGTTTGCAAATACCAACAAGTTAGAATTTTGTCTGTGTGCCTTGATCATAAAAGTATGTCTATGTCTGAGTCACGTAAGATAATTTCCTGATAAATAAAAAGGCCAAGGGATATTCCGAAATGTAGAGTGTTTAACAGGGTAAAATACCAACAATCGGCTAAGTGGGTATGTCACGACAAACAATCAAAGGAATTCAAAAAATTCCTAAGTGTGAAAGTTTAAGTACTGAAAGTTAGTATCGACATCGCTATCTGATTGAACCTTTCTTAGACTATACTCACCAAAAATATGTTGTTTGGTATTTAGCTTAGCTTGTAAATTTATTTTTATAACTTAAGTCTAGATTAAATTTTTTAGTCGAAATTTTATTTTATTTTATTTTATTTTTACCTTAGTTTATTTTATCTTATTTTATTTTAGTTTAGTTTAATTTTTACTTAGGTAAAAGGTCAAAAGTTACTAAGGGTGCATTCAAAGTTGGATAAAATATACAATACGTGAAATATCTGAGCTTAGGGTAAAAGATTTGGCATAGTTTATCTGGTTACACTACACAGTAGAAAATAGTTGGAAAAAGTTGAAATTATTTCAAAATTTCCGAAATTTTTCTAAGTGTTTGTAGCTTCGAATCTAAGACAGACTCGAATTTAAAGTTCTCGAATCTGTCAGTAGACTCGAATCTACACATAGACTCGAAGGTAGTTAGTATATAAAGGTCCACAGTGAAGGCATTTACTTCTCACTGTTCTCGAATCTGATTTCTCGAATCTGTCACTGGCGAACTCGAATCTATTCTCGAGTCTATCGTATTTCCACTAAACGACATTTCGTCGATTCTAAAGCTTTTGTGGTCGATTCTACTTTCAAATCTAGGTATAAACAACATGATTGTACAAGATTTTGGTGGTTTCATACACAAATTTGGGCTTAAACATCACATTTTGATGTTTTATTGGTCAAAATAGGGTTATTCATAAATAACTAAGTTAGGACCTATAAAATATCAAATTAAAGGCATAAATCAGTGATTAGAACTTAGTTGAACTAAAGTATGTGATTTACCTAGTTCAAAATGGTTAAAATCTTGGATTTTTGTTGAAAAAAGAGATGTCGGCCTTTCGAATCTGATAATGGACATTCGAATCTGATCATGGGTTTCTCGAATCTATCAATAGATTCGAGATGACCAGATATTCGAATCTGTCCATCAGACTCGAATAGGGTATATTCGAATCTGTCCATTACATTCGAATATGGGCACTTCGAATCTGTTACTCTCGAATCTGTACTTCATTTATTTTGTTGAATTTAAATTTTATTAAACTTGTGGAAATTTAATTGTGTTAGATTTTGTATTTAATCAAATACAAGATAAAACAAATTTGAATTTAAACAAGTTTATTGATTTTTAATAATAATCTAACAATTTTATGTATTGTGCAGATATGGCGCTTCGTGCTTTTGTTCCCAAGCACAATATGGTACTGAATCCTGCCCATAACATCCCTGAGGCGCAGGGATTTCGAGAAGTTTTAGATTTTCTGGCGGAATCTAGAATAAGTTATGTGTTGTATGAAAACATTCCGATTGTGATATCCTATGTACGTCAATTTTACGATCACTTGCAGGTGGACTGCACTGTCACCCCGACAGTGTTAAGAACTAGAATTGCCGGACAACCTTTGGTTTTCTCCGCTGATATTTTGAGACAAGTGCTGCAGTTGGGTTCCCTAGAACAAGAAGACGGGCCTACAGACTTTCCTTTAAGTATTAGGCAAGCAGCTTTTTTGAGAATGGGATACAGCTTGGACGTTACAAAATCTTCATATATGAAAAGCGGGTTGATAGGACAATGGCGTTTCTTGGTCCATGTGTTTATGATCTGTTTTGCGCCTAAGAAAGCTGGTTTTGATTATATAGTATCAAAAATCCAATCAGCAATGATCGCGATGGTATACAATAAGAAGTTTAGTTTCTCGCAGCTGATTTTCTCGGAATTTATCCATCAAATCACGGCTCCTGAGAGAGAAAGGTTCCTTTTGTATCCGAGGTTTGTAATGATGTTGATAAGGCACTTCTTGCCTGAGCTGCCACAATCTGATGATGCATTGACCGTCAATGTTATGGAGAAGCGTATCTATTCTGACTGTTCCTCACACCGAGGAAGGTTAGCAGTTCCGGAAGCACGTCCACTATTTGGTGCAATTCTGGATAGGGAATTTCAAGCCCCGAGTAATGCCAACTGGGCAGGGGTAGTTGATGTCCAACCACAGCAACAACAGCAACGTCCAGTACAACAGCCTCGTGTTCGTCCCCGAGATCCAAGGCGAAGACAAAGAGATACTGCAAGTCAGACTCAGGAGTCTAGGCCTTCTACGAGTCAGCAACCAGAAATGCAGGAAGCCGGGCCGTCATCTGTCCCAAATGAAGCTGATCAATTGTGCCAAACACTAAATGAAATTTGGGAGGCGGGTCCACATGCAAATGAAGATATAGCTGCTGCATTAGTGGGAGAATTACTTGAGCCTCCAGAAGGAGAAGAAGATGTGCTGAGGGATGTTGAGAATTATGAGCCAGAGCAGGCTGATAACGTTTTGTCATCTTCAGCAACTGAGTCAGAAGAGATGGAGGAGATTGAAGTTGAAGCTCCAGAATCAGTGTCGACAGATCCTCATATTCAAATTGGAACCTATGGTTCAAGATTGATTATTAATGAAGGTGCTTCGAGGAGGCGAGAGTCCAGAGAATCGGAGGAGTCTGATTTCGAAGAAGACGTAGTTTCTCAACTTGTGACGAGGCAACGGGCCAAACGTCACAGGTTCATGCAAGGATCCTCGTCAGTCTCCGCAGAACAAACAGAAACTCCTCAATCTCAAAACCCTCAACCTCAAGAACAAGAACCTCAAACCAACATTCCACCACCACCACCTCACGATGATCCTTATATTCCATCACCAATCACTCCAACTCCAATTCAGTCCATCCCATCAACCTCATCCTCATACGCCGACAATCAAAGGTTTCAGCAGCTCAAAGCGCGAGTCGATTTCCAAAATATCCAAATCTTAGGCCTAACAAAGGCAGTCGGCGAGATTCAGACTCATAATGCCGATCTAAAGAAGATAGTGGACACAGTTCAGGAAGAGAACTTAGAGCTGAAGGCCTTTGTTTGCGATCAGTCAGCCGAGATAAGGTCGATGCGCTCCCTTATTGAGCAGTTAATGAAGAATCTACAGGCTCAGGGGGAGACATCGTGCCGTGATCAGGAAGCACAGAGACCGAGAGATGAAGATGATGAAGACAACCAAGGCAATGATCCCAGCCCACAAAGACAGAATGAGCCAGTAGATTTTTCTGCTGCTCAGACTGCTCAATCTGAGGGGGAGCCTAGTACAAGGGGAGAAGTAGGAGGAGCGGGAGGAGAAGCTGGTTCTTCAAGGACTTTAGATAGCGACATGATCGATGCGCTAAAAGATATTGAAGAAGAGCTGATGGAGTTTGATTTTGAAGATGATATTGAAGATTTAGAAGAAGGTGAGTTTATTCCAGATGATGTCGCTGACTGGAAATCAGATGATGAAATGATAGATGATGAAGATGATCACGTTAACGAAGTAATAATCAATTCACAACCAATCACTGAACTGTATGAAAGCCAAGATCATAATGTGATTGATATTGATTACATCAAAGTAGCCTCAGCTGAAGATAAAGACCTTGAAGAGGCTGAGAAAGAGCCATCTAGAGCTGATCTGTTAAATCTTTGGTTCAAGAAGGAAGAAAAGAAAGATCAGCTGAAGATGAAGAAGAAGATGAGGAATCCAGGTGCTGGAAATTTCGCTGGAGGGATTATTAGCTGGTTCTTTGACAGAGAACTGCAGCTGTTTATTTTGAAGAGAAGAGATGGCCTTCAATACTTGAGGCGGACACTGAAAGCTTTTAATTCATTGCCCAAGATTGAAGTTAAAGAGTTAGCCTGGAAAGAGCTGATCAATATTGGAAATGATCCCTACGCGAGCGTTATTGAAAGAATTATAAGGAAAGAAGGGCGATCAGGCAGATTTGAGAGGCTTAAGCCGAGATCAGGCAAAAGGGTCGAGGATGGATCACGGATAGATCCTCATACTGGAAGACCTTGGGCCAGAATGGTGTACAAGCCAGTCAAATGTCTGAAGAAAGTACCTATGAAACCAATGCCACAGAATGTTTTGAGCAACATGAAGTGGTGGTACCTAGAAATTGACACTGCTGAAGCTATCATGGAAGATCAAGACGAGCAGGTCATTTTGAAAGTATATGATCCTCTGCATTTGATAAACCTATCTAAGGACGACCTGAAGAAGCTTCACGATCAGCCTATCTTCTTCACTGAACCATGGAGATCTGAAGCCAGGAAGTTCCAAAAGATAGTTAAAGTTTGTATAGATGCGGGATTATATGCAGGTAGTAATATATATAGCTCTAGTACTTAAATTTGATGTCATGTAAATAATTAGAAGCTATCGTCAAGGGGGAGTCTGTTGGTACACCCTGTGTGACGATAGCAGTCTAATCGATTATGATTTAAGTAATATTCTGAGTTAACCAGTATTTTGATATATATGTTTAAAATGTGTTTGTCTGTTATTGATTGTGTGTTTGAACTTGATGTAACATATTACAAGAAGTTCAAACATAAAGGTCAAAGATTATGTCAAGCATAAGTTAAAACATAAGTTTCATCACTTAAGTGTTTAAGCGTATTGGCTAGATTCGAATAGGTTAAGGATGGCATTCGAATCTGAGATAGATTCGAATGAGTCCATAGATTCGAACATAGGTTAGATTCGAATCTGTCAGATGGACAGATTCGAATGGGCCTTGGGCCAGATTCGAGTCTGACCCACATCAGATTCGAATCAGGGCCTATAATTAGGGATAGACTCGAATCATTAGCAGACCTTTGGCAGAATTCGTGAGGAATTAAGCAATAGGCGATCTCGAGTTTATCAGCTAGGTGAGTCCCGTTTCGGAGAGAATTAGTACGTAGGATCGTTCGTGTGTCGTTCGTTCAGCGTCTAATAGTCTCCGTGTTTCCGTTGGTTGAGAGTTGTCCGTCTAACCGTCAACGAGGATTCCGCACTCGTTCACGGATCCGCGTCAAGATAGATCTTGCAGTCGGTAGACCTTACAGCATGCAAACACTTGTTATACAAACTTGTCATACATACAAACATGTTTATGCAAAGCAAACAAACTCTTGTTATACAAGCGTGATACATTTTATGCAATATGGTTGTTCTTACCAAACTTGATACATATGAACTCATACATTCGTTCATTCATTTTGGCACATTGGTACGGATACACTTGTAGTCTTGTATGAGTGACAAACTAAACATTATGTAAGTCCACACGACAAACACACTACTCAGTTAACTCATTTTGATGAGCCGGATGATTCTTATGGATATTGATATTTGGTTGACGACCCACTCATGCGGTACTAGTGAGTGCATAATTATCATACATACATTTATGTGATTTTCACATTGTGGCATTCAAAGTCAACATTCTGGGTTTGAGTAGTGGCTCATTACATATACATTGTGTACAACATTACCATGTGCTATAAAGACAAACATTTAACAACCATGACATATTGCAAATACATTGCGTTTTGAAATTGCTTATTTCGTACAAAACCCGTGAACTCACCAACTATTTTATAGTTGACCCGTTTTTATGACATGCTTTTCAGGAAAGTAATCGTAAGTTGTACGTTGAAGCGTGATTGCATTCAAGTCGTGTGCTCATGAAGATTTTAATTTATTTGCAAATCAAACGCTATTACTTATGTTTTTGGGTTGTAATCTTTGAACATATTTACTTTTAATGTATGGTGGTTGCTTTTGGAAACAATTTTATTATGGTATGAATCTTGAGACATATGCAATGATCACATTCACTGTAACATCTCGTGTTTCCGCTTTAGCGGGGTGTGACAGTTTTTGGTATCAGAGCCTAAGGTTATAGAGAATACCAAGTTTTTCATTTGGAAAACTTTTTAACTATAACCAACCACTCGAAACATTGTTTTCAAAATATATTATACATATAACTAGTTTAACTAAGTCAGTTATAGTATTATTGTTTCTTAATTAACCAAAGCTTGGCCACATTTGCTTAATTAATAAACGATAATGCATGACTTGAATTGGTTACACTAGTAGTATGTTTAAAAACCATTTTTTTTCACAACAACTACTTTTATAAAATTGCATAATGTGTGCATGTGTGATCATTGCATGTTACCCCAAAGAACCCGAACTACTAGTAGAAGTTTCTAAGCCTATACTATTACCTTGAAAACATATATTCACGAGTCGATATAACCAAATGGATGGTGTCTAGGATAGTCGTACCTCGGTAGGCGAGACCCTTATGCTTATGACTTAGAAGTAAGATGATACAAGGATACTTACTTTATGCAAACGATAGATACATACTTAGCAACAAACGTGTATTTTTTTTAGCACCATGTCGCGCTCGTTATCATTCCGTACTTCTTACTCGGCTGACACATCGGGCTACATTACTGGTCGCCCAAATAACAACCCGCGGATTTATGAGGAAGAAGAAGATCCTTCCGAGCATGAACAGGAGGAGTCCAGTGAGTATGCCTCAAGACAACTTAAAGTCCACGAAAAGAATTATACAACCCATGATCTAGAGTTGGGAGCAGTTGTCTTTGCACTCTAAATTTTGAGACATTACTTGTATGGTACTAAGTGCACGATTTACACTGACCATAAAAGTCTCCAACATATTCTAGATCAGAAACTTCTCAATATGAGGCAAAGGAGATGGGTAGAGTTACTCAGTGATTACGAATGTGAAATTCGGTACCACCCGGGCAAGGCCAATGTGGTAGCTGATGCGCTAAGTAGAAAGGTAAGAATGAAGCCCACAAAAGTCCGAGCTTTAGGAATGTTGGTACATGAAAACATTCGACGGACAAAATGGATAGAATTGATCAGCGATTTCGACTGCGATGTAAAAAATCACACAGGAAGAGTTGGAATGGTGGCTACCATAACAAGTGGGATCTCGAATAATAAGTCGACACGACCTCCGGCAGGAAGAATAGTCGAACAAGCAGATCTCCACACTTGAGTTCGTGGAGCCCAAAAAGAAGCACTTTTGGCAGAAAAGGTGAAGGCCGAAGGATCACATAATTTTGAGCAAATATTGGAATCTAAGTCGGATGGCGTGCTTTACTTTAAAGACCGGGTTTGGATTCCGAAAGATCACAACCTAAGAGAGTTAATCTTAGCAGAAGCGCACAAATCCCGACACTCGATCCATCCAGGAGCAGATAAGATGTATAAGGATTTGAAAGAAAACTATTGGTGGCCTGGAATGAAGAAGGACATTGCCCAATTCGTCGGTAGATGCTTGACTTGTGCTAAAGTCAAGGCTGAACATCAGAAACCCTCGGGACTACTGCAACAACCTGAAATTCCCGTGTGGAAATGGGAAAAGGTGACTATGGACTTTGTCACGCAGTTGCCACGGACGACAAGAGGGTATGATGCAATTTGGGTTATCGTAGATCGGTTAACGAAGTCTGCTCATTTTATACCTATTCGAAACAGCTATAAGGTGAAGAAGCTTGCACAGATTTACATCAACGAGATTGTGACTCGACATGGAGTCCCAATTGCTATCATTTCGGATCGGGATAGCCGGTTTACATCACGAGTATGGCGTTCACAACAAAAAGCTCTGGGAACTAGAATTGATCTGAGTACTGCTTACCATCCCAAGACTGACGGGCAAAGTGAACGAACGATCCAAACATTGGAGGACATGCTTAAGGCATGTGTTATGGATTTTAGTGGAATTTGGGATGCACACCTACCTTTGGTAGAATTTTCGTACAACAACAGTTATCACACTAGTATCAAGTGTGCACCCTACGAGGCTCTCTATGGACGAAAGTGTCGTTCACCCCTGAGTTGGTTAGAAATCGGAGACAAGCAGATAACCGCATCTGAAATTATCCAAGAAACAACAGAGAAGATCTCGGTTATTCGGGATAGACTTCGAGCAGCAATGGATCTCCAGAAGAGTTATGCCGATAAACGCAGAAAACCGCTCGCCTTTCGAGTAGGAGACAAAGTTTTGTTGAAGGTATCACCATGGAAAGGGGAGATACGGTTTGGAATCAAAGGCAAACTAAGTCCCAGGTACATCGGGCTATACAAGATCTTGAAAAAGATCGGCCCCGTAGCTTACAAGTTGGAACTACCCGCAGAACTGGGCAATATTCACAATGTATTCCACGTATCAAACCTTAAGAAATGGGTGGAAGATGATCCTCTTGTTATTCCAAGCAAGGAAGTCAAAGTGAATGAACAATTACTTTTCCAAGAGGAACCGGTAGAGATCCTCGATAGAGAAGTCAATAAACTTAAACGAAGAAAAATTCCTATCGTAAAGGTCCATTGGAATGCAAAACGTGGACCCGAATACACGTGGGAACGAGAAGACTCCATGAGACGCAAGTACCCCCATCTATTTATAGACATCAAGCAAGACAAACAATAACCAGAATTTCGGGACGAAATTCAATTAACGGGGGGAGACTGTAGCAACTGTCAATTTTGCGTTTCAGGTTAAACACAGACCCATCTATTCAAGTTACCTTTTCATTACCGAATTGATTTCTTAGACTTAGAAATAGAAACCTAAGTTGCAAACAATTAAGAAATTTCGTTAATTTGCTTAGTTTTCTGCGTTCGGTGCAGAATTTTCTGATAATTTTCTTAAAATGCCAGAAAATATAATTAATGGATACACATAACAAGCTAATAATGATTCAAAATACAAAGACACATAATGTTGAATTCACTAGGTAATTAAAGCAAAAATAAGTAACAAAGTTAATCAAAGATTTGAAGAAAGACATCCGTATTGTGCCAATTTAACTAAAATAGCAACAAACTTATGAAAGTTTACATAAATAATAATAAATAAGAGAAACATAAATTTGAAACATAAAAATTTTATAAATATAAATTACACATGCTACAAAGTTACCTATGTCACAAACTAGTAAGAAAATGAGCATAAACTTTACTCTTTATGCACAAACAAGCAACCAACTCTTAAATACATATATTTACAACTTTATAAAAGAAATTATAATAAATAAATCTAAATTTCACCCTTTAAGGGCCAGCCAAGAGAAAAAAGAAATTAAATAAAAGAAAAAGAAAAGAAAAAGTGTGATTTTATCTATAAAAATCACTTCAACACTCCATCTCATCATCATTTTCAATCCACTCCTTCTCTCTCTTGTTTCTCTCACTAAAACTCAGATTTTTCTATCAAAAATCTACTGAAAATCCATCCATTAACACCTTCATTTGAACTCTTCAAGTGTGAATCAAAAGGTACAAACATGTGTTCATGCATCTAGCATGAACACTACACTCAAACTTCATCTTTTTACAAGTTTTCTTGTTATTTCTCCTACTTTTTCTTTCCTTTTTCTTCAAGAACGATTTTGTTACTTGATGTTTGTAGATTAACCATCAAGACATGTTAAATGTTGTAAAATATGGTAATCCATCATCAAACGTAAGTCAAGAAACAAGAAAGCTCTTGAAAAGCTCAAAAATGGGCATGCATGGTAGCTTTATGGTTCAAACAATAAAAATCACATACTCTTTTGAGTTATTTATGGGGTAAATGTGTTTTGAAGATACCTAACACCATTGCATGTTCAAAACTTGAGTTTAATCATCAATAAAATCGGATTCAGAAGCATGCACATCAAGTTTTGTCAATAACTTGTATGCTGTTTGCTTGAAGATTTATGAGCAGATTATGACCCAACTTCAAATGGTCATAACTTGTTCATTCTTGACCCAAATGGGGTGATTCTTCTTCTGAAATTTAAGTATATGAGTTAAATAACTAACCCAAGTGGTCTCATTGAAAAATAATGTGTATTCTGTTCTACACGAATTTTTAAAAACAAGTATACAGAATCATAAATCTGGACAGAAAGTTGGGTTGACCTTAAAACACCATATCTCACACATGCAAGCTTAGATTTAGTTGATTCTTTTTCTGGAAGCTAGTTTTAAGGTTTAACTTTTGAACCCAAGTGGAATCATTCAAAATGATTAAGTTTATAGCCTCCTACTGTCCAGACAAGAAAGGTGTGCAGACAGCACAACCTTCTGGACACATATTTTTGTACGAATTTTTAAAAATACTAAATCTTCTTAATAAATTCTGAAATAATCATAGAAAACATATAAGACATGGAAATAAAACCAGTAAAATTTTCAGATCCAGAAAGTGGCTAAAAGTTAACTTTTTAGATCTCTAAAGTATACCCAAAAATCTGTCCAGAAAAGTAAATATATTCTTGTTTTGTCTTTACATGTATTAATCATTGCACCTTTTGTTATAATGTAAGATAAACCCAAATTATTCTATTATATCCATATTGGTTATATAATAGATGTTTTACTTATAAGTTGCTAAAATCATCACATGTTATTTTACAATCAAATGATCAAATCAAAATAGTTAATTCTAAGAACATTTGGCAATTGAATAGATTTATTAGAAATTAGACTTAAACATGCCTATTTAGACAAGGAACTTACCTAGAATCGTTTGCGTATTTTAGGAGGTAACTAGTGATTACATTCGAAGCTTGATTCAATCGCATTGGACTATTGTGAGTATTCACGACCCCTTTTTACTATATTATGTTTTGGGGTGAAAAGCATGTTACTATTCATTTGAACTCTTAATGAACTTTCAAACTCGTTTATGACAATGCATGCAAACACTTGTTATACAACCGTGTCATATATAAAAACATGTTTATGGAAAGCAAACAAACTCTTGTTATACAAGTGTGATACGTTGTAGGTCCCGAGAGGTTTCCCAAGTCTATAGCCTTAAGTTGTAGAGGGGGGGTGAATACAGCAATATGAAAACTACACACGATTTTCTCAATGTTTGTATGTATTATCAACAATTGTTAATTATAAACAAGCTTCACTGCGGAAAAGTTCAAGCTGAGATGACAGATACAACAGTATGTTAACTAGTCTAAGACAGACTTAAACTAGTTACAATGAATACACTCACTAAGAATCACTCACTGTGTTTACAAGACTCAGAAGGACAGCTTGAATAAGAACAGCTTAAGCATAAAGCACTGTTTTATTCAAGCAGACTTGCATGCATGAAACGACACACTCTAATGCACGTTCTGATTTCACACTCTTGGCTCAGCACTTAGCCTTTTTTTTTTTGCTGTATATATTTCAATCCTTGGATGTTTCCTTTTATACTTACTTAGAGGATCTAAGTGAAGCTTCATCATTGGATGAAAAGAAAAAGGAGAAGTCTTGATGAAAAGACAACATAAAATTTTCTGCACATTCTGAAAAGCAGACTTGTCTTCATGTTTGCAGAACATTTATCTTTTCACTTTGTCTACTGTTGCATAAGCTTTAACTAAATAAGGAATGTTAACTTTGCGTCATTCTTCCTTTGTTAAGGCCTATTTTGATATGAGAAAAGGTCTGTCACCCTTTTTGAAATATTTTTTTGCCTTCATGTGACAGAACAGCTTGGGCAGGCTGAGCAGTTCTGTTTTCCACTTTGTCTTCGACTTTGTAAAGTGATCTTGTAGCCAAAAACAATACATGAGGACTTGGAAACATATTCCATAAAGTGTTTTAGCCTGTTCACGAAGAACAGGTTCTGTTCACAAAGAACAGAACACTTGTAAACTGCCCAAGCTGCTCACCAGTGTAGAGCAGCGTAGACAGTTTATGTCCAGCCAGTTCAGCAGACTGAATTTTCAGGTGGTTTCGGATCGAGGAAAACTAGACCCGGCTAAACGGCGTTTCAACCAAAGCTTAATGGTTTCTTCTGGAAATGTTGGAATAGATCTCAGAGTAAAAAATTTGTACATTCAGCTTGGACAAACTGCCTTTGTTGCATCACATGCAACACATAGAACAGCTTTCACTGATATTGCAAATCAATTTACAGGTTTCATTAAGGCATAAATAGGCCTTAAATTATACCTTTCAAGTGCATCAACAGGTTTGATTAAGAATCTCCCCTTTAGATGCAGAACAGGTTTGACTGAGGCCTTTTTGTGCCTAACCATCTCCCCCTATTTGCAATAACCAGTCTAAGCTGGTCATATCAAAAATCACTATATATTTTTACAATACATTTGCTGAAATAAGATTACAACATCAAAGTAAAGTAAAAGATCATTTTATATATACACTGATTCTTGACTTCATAAAACAACACATGTTTTTACAAAAGTACAACTAATGTACTAGTGTATATTACAACTAATGTAAACAAAAATTACAATTTATGTAATTGAAGTACAACTAATGTACAGCAGGTTTTGGACTGTTGTTGTTGGGAGCAGATAATGGCAAGCCTGTCCAACAGATGGACAGCTTCCATTCTTCACTTACCCTGATGGTAAATGGACTTCATTCCAGTGGAGGTGGTCCTTCAAACATTTTTTCAAGCTCCTCCCTTGTTTCCTCCTAATCTTCAATTTCAACTCTGAGGATCATAAACTTGGGATCTTGAAGTTCACCTCTTTCATAAAAGCCTCTGAGCTGATCCCAGACGGCTGCTCTCCACCTGCTTGATTGCCAAAATGAAGCAGCAAGTCTGAAGGCTGCAAGCTGTCTCAGATCCACCTTGTATAGAACTTATGCTCTCTGAAAGCATTTCTTCTGTGTTAAGGGATCTACAAAAAATGCCCCCAACTCAGGTTCTTAAATTATCTTGCCTTCTTCAAACTCTACTCCATTAGGCAGGCTGTAGTCAACTCCTTTCATCTCAACAGCATAGTCACCCTAATCAATTAAGATGAGGAGTTGTTCAAGCTCAGTATCCTTCCTTGTCCTCCTGGCCTTTATTTTGGGTTGTGTCACATAGACACCCTCACTAACTTCTTTTGAGATCAGGCCAAGATTCTTCACTCTCTCCATCAGCTTCTTGACATATTCCCTGACAGTCTTAGCCGTTTCTAACTTAGACTCGCTCAGAGCAACTGCCAACTCAACCCATTCCCTGTACCCCATCTGTGCAACATCGGTGAAGTCATAAGTGTCCAGTTCTGGGCCTGTTGCACCCATCCTGGTTATTTTCAATTTCCACTGGCTGCCTTTTCTTGATATGGGAACAACATTGACAATTGCTTCCTTGGCAAGCCTTCTATCAGCAACATCCTGAAACTTTTTCCTTGCCAGGTTATCAAAATGAAATTGGGCTCTAGCAGAGGGCACTTGTGTTTTGGTCATAGAGACCTGAGCACCCTTTTCTTTTTCTGCTTCCTTCTCTCCTTCTGATCCCTTAGTAGCTTCCATTAGTTTCTTTTGCACATCCATAGAGGGCATTTTGATTTTTCTTGCCTCTTGGAGAGCAAAAGATTTAGCAGCTTTAGCAGATCCTTCTTCCTTCTTTAGAGCTTCCAGGGCTTGAAGTTGTTCTTCTCTGAACTTAAAGTATTTGTGCATAGGAAGACCCATTTCCTTAGCCCTGGCCTTGTGAAATTTGAGCTCTGCTGCTTTCTGCTGTTGAAGATCAACTGTTGCTTTTTTTTTCCTTTAGCTACTGTAGTAATAGCAGCTTCAGGAAATTCCTCCTCCTCTTGTTCTTCTTCTTGTAAAATTAGATGCCTCCTCCTGCTGCTTGGCCTGTCCTCAGGAATGAATTCCTCCCCCTTAGATTGAGCAGGGTTTGGAGATTCAGCCTGAGTAGGCTGAGCAGCTTGGGAAGCACTTTCCATTGTACTGTAGTTGATGTCCCTGCTGCTTGACCAGTGGGTATTGTAGGTACTGATTTCTCCTTAAGAGAAGAAGTTTTCTCCCCCTTAGACTTAGTCTTCTAGGCAGATGACTTCTCCCCCTTTGAAGAAGATGTACCAGCACCTTCAACACCTGGTCTGCCTGAAGACACATAGTCAGCAGGCTTGCCAGCAGTTTTGGCAACAGGCTTGGGGCCAACCAGGCTAGTCACTAAGAAAGCCAGGTTGTCCTTCACCTCTGCAAGTTGGGAAAGACAGGTTTGAAGAGAAGAGGTTTGGGTATCAGCAAGGGAAGTCAGCTTGATGATGTTGGCTCTATTAGAAGCTGTGAACAGCAAACTTTGAAGCTGTGCAAGATGTAGTTCAAGAGAATCATGCACATCAGCAAGGTTTGACGACACAGAATTGGATAGAGAACCAATAAGTGTATTCAAGTTGGCTAGAGTGGCAGGAAGTGTAGAATTGCAAGAAGTTAGGAGAGATGACAGTTGTTGAGAAATAGCTGTCAGTGAGGACATAGAGTCCTGTTGGAGTGAAAGAATTGAGTATAGGGAGGTGGAGACGCTTTGCAGCTGTGCAGTGAGTGCAAGCAGCTGTGAGGTGTTGTCAGTTTGTGGAGTGGCTGGGATGGAATCCTTGAACAAATCAAAGAATCCCTTAAGCTGTTCAGACACAGACTCTGAAATAAGAGAGGGTAGAGAGTATATAGAGGTTTCAAAAGAACCAACTTTGTTGGTCAGCAAAAAGAGCTGATCCTGCAATGACATGTCTTTAGGGGATGGAGGTGTATGACTGGATTGTTTGGAGTAAGTAGATGGTGATGAAGAGGATGAGGCTGGTGTATGGGGATGTGATTGAGATGGAGAGGGTATGGTAGATAGAAGCTCCATAGCCTGAGCAAAAGTGAGGTTTCCCAGTCCGGAGGGATCAATGGGTCCTTCAGCAGTAGCAGTAGCTGCATCATCAGGAGAGGGGGTAGAAGATGGTAGCCTTTCAGATACTGCTTGTTTTGCAGCACCTTCATGAAGGCCAATGGTTGTTCCCTCTGCAGTTGCTTGGTGTAAAAGTACCTCATCATGGGGAGATGGAATTTGCATTTCAACATCAGCAGTGGTGAAACCTGCTGATGGAGTTTGCATAGAAGGCGCAGCCTCACCCAAGGGATGGTATGTTCCCTCAGGTTCATCAGCTTGGGTTGTTGGTCCCTCAGCAGCTGTTTGGTGTTGAACAGCTGTATCATAGGGAGCAGAAGATTGAGGCTGATCTGCTGGTTGGTCTAAGCCAGCAGTGTGGACACCTCATGCAGACTCAGGGTGTTAAGAACTTTGAGGTGGGGACAGTGTGGACACAGTATGGAGTGGAGAGGACTCCTGTCTTTCAATATTCTCAGCCTGTTGGGAGGCTGGAATAGTTGAGGTGGCTATCTCCGTTTGTACAACTGGTTCCTATTGGGAGGAACCAAAGGGTCTAGGCCGACTCTAGGTAGACTCATGATGGAGTGAAGCAGGCTCCAAGTGTGCTGTTCCTTCTCCCAAAATAAGAGAAGCAGCAGGTGTTGCTTCTTTTTCAACTGAACCCTGTTGAGAGGGAACAGAGGGGCTAGTTTGGGTTGTTGTGGTAGCTGGTTTCTTTTTGGCGATGGATTTGCGATGATATAGTATATGATAGGATGTGGGGGAGGTTGGAGGGGAAAGAGGTTCAGATTGGACAGGTTGTGAGACAGGGTCTGGAACAGTGGGGTTGGCCTGTTCTATAGTCTCAGATGCCACAGAGGCACCAGCCACAGAGGCTTCAGGTTCAATGAATGAACCAGGGTGAGGAGACTGCTCTTTCTCAACCACAGAGGCTAAGGAAGCAGACTCAAGCTGAGCTGTTTTGGCCTTCTTGTGGACAGACCCAGCTTCAGTGGTTTCCAGGGTCCTTTTAACAAGCCTAGCCCTGGCTTTGGATTTTCCCTTGGGAGCAGTTTCAGGATCCACCCTTACATCAGAGGGTCCTTCCACCAATCCTAACAGCCTCCTCATGGGTGTTGACAGAGGAGGGTCATTGGGTAGAACAGGTGTATAGAAAACTCTATTCCATCTTACAGGGAATGCAGCAGTCTTAAGTAAAGGCTGAGAGTTATATAATTGCTCACCACAATGATGCTTGAAGATGAGGCTCAGAAACCTTGGATACCGAACAGCAGCTGGACGATTTTCTTGTTGTACCATGTTCCTCAAATTCAGAAAAATCCACTGTGCCATATCTCTTGTAGTCCCATCCACCAGTTGTAGAACGATGGGAACTTCATCACAGCTTAGTTCGTCAAATGAGCCAACCTTACTTCCGAAGCACATGACCACTGAGGCAAATAGATAACTGTAGGTAGGAGACAGATCCTTCCTGAACAGCGTAGCTCCGATTTTGGGATCTGCTACACCATAGAAGCGTAGCAAATTCCCCATTTGGTCATTTTCAGGTTGAGGCTTGTCATATGGTTCAACAGTTGGCAGATGAAGAACCTCCCTGAGAAGACCAGTTGTTATCTCAATGGTCTGAGTCCCATTGAGAATAGTGCACTTAATGACTTTGGTGTTGGGGTTGTAGGCACAGGTGTACCAAAACTCATACACCATCTCCTGGTACAGGACACCAGGAATGGCAGTCATTGCATAGTTCAGCGGATGAACTCTTAGAAATTCAACCATTTGTTCATAACCCTTCCCCACATAGTTTTTGGGAATGGTTAGGTTTGCAATGTAGTTGGTGGGCTTGATGGTCAGCATCGTGGTAACTGATGAGTGTTTCACAACATCATCACCAACGAATACTGGAAGAAAGGGATTGTTTCTTTGAGCCATTTGTGAAGGTTTGGGATTTTGAGAAGCAGAAGACACTTAGTCGATTTAGGGTTCTTAAGGATTCTGCAAATAGTGAGGAAGACGAAGATGAAACAGTAGGGGGTATTTATAGGATTTGAATGTGAGTGGGTATGAGAGAGAAACATTTAGGCGGTTGATTTGAAAAGGTCGTTAACGGAAAACGGAATGGTTGTCCATGTCAGACCGTTTGTCAGACCACTTGAGCCCTTTTTAATCACTAACACACGTAACCCACATTATCCGCAGTAATTAAGTTAAATAAAAACAAAAATTAAGTAACTTAATTGTGAAGAAAGGTAGTTAAAAAACTGTTGGTCTAAGCTGTTGGTCAAACCTGTGATGAGTAAGATCAGGGTCATCACAAGCTGTTCATTCTTCAAACTGTTCACTCTTCACACTTTGCCTTCAACCTGTTCTCTAATGTAAGATCAGGTTGTCTTCAATAGTTGAACACGTTACAGGACAATGTCTTGTAGATCAGTGTGATAGAGTGAGCAGGGTGAAGAATAGACCATCAGAGCAGGTTTTAACATGCAAGCTGTTATTGTTCAACCTGTTATACGCTCAAGCTGTTCAAGTTTTTCAGAAAAAATGACCAAGTACAGAACATGCATAACCTGTTCTGTCTAAGCTGTTCTGAGAAATTTGAGCAGTGTGAGACATACAAAGTCTTAGACCTTTGAGGACACTTAGTCACTCATGTTTAACATCCCCAGCTTGCTGACGAGGTAATTAAACCTGGTTTCATCAAGAGGTTTGGTGAAAATGTCTGCAAGCTGTTCATTAGTGGAAATAAAACTTACCTCCACATTACCTTTCTGAATGTGATCCCTGATGAAATGATGTCTGACCTCAATATGCTTTGTTCTTGAATGAAATATTGGATTGTTGGAAATAGCTATGGCACTTGTGTTATCACACAGAATAGGAATTTTCCTATACACAAGCCCATAGTCTTCAAGCTGATGCTGCATCCACAGAATCTGCCCACAGCAGCTTCCAGCAGCAATGTACTCAGCTTCAGTAGTAGAAGTAGACACTGAGTTCTGCTTCTTGCTGCACCAACTTATCAACTTACCACCAAGGAGTTGACATCCACATGTTGTGCTTTTTCTATCTAGCCTGCAGCCTGCAAAATCAGAATCTGAATAACCTGTTAGTTCAAGGCTTGAGTCTTTGGGATACCAAAGACCCAAACCTGGTGTGCCCTTCAGGTTTTTGAAGATTCTTTTAACAGCAGCTAGATGAGATTCCTTTGGATCAGCTTGGAACCTAGCACACAAACAGGTGGCAAACATAATATCAGGTCTACTAGCAGTTAAATATAGCAAGCTCCCAATCATACCTCTGTAAGCTGTTACTGAAACAGCTTTGCCACTGGCATCAGCATCCAATTTTACATTGGTTGCCATTGGGGTTTTAATAGGAGAACTTTGATCAAATTTAAACTTTTTCAAGAGATCTAAAGTATACTTTCATTGATTTATAAAAATTCCAGTTGAGGTTTTTTTAACCTGTAATCCTAAAAAGAAAGTAATTTCTCCCATCATACTCATTTCATATTTGGATTTCATAAGTAATGAAAAATTCTTGCATAACTGCTCATTGGTAGAACCAAGTATTATGTCATCCACATAAATTTGAACAAGCATAATATCAGACTTCACCTTCTTTATGAACAGTGTGGTATCCACTTTACCTCTGGAATACCCATTGCTCATAAGGAATTCAGTAAGAGTGTCATACCAGGCTCTAGGGGCTTGTTTGAGACCATAGAGAGCTTTGTCCAACTTATAGACAAAACCTGGATGTTGTTCATTTTCAAAACCTGGAGGCTGCTTGACATAAACTTCTTCTTGCAGCTTCCCATTCAAAAATGCACTTTTCACATCCATTTGAAATACCTTAATGCTCTTATGAGCAGCGTAGGCTAGATACAAACGAATTGCTTCTAGGCTGGCCACAGGAGCAAATGTCTCATCATAGTCAATTCCTTCCTCTTGTCTATAACCCTGAGCAACCAGTCTTGCCTTATTTCTAATAACATGACCTTGCTCATCCATCTTATTCCTGAAAACCCATTTAGTGCCAATTATAGTTTTACCTTTAGGAGTAGGGACCAGCTTCCATACCTTGTTTCTTTTAAACTGGTTGAGTTCTTCTTGCATGGCAGCGATCCAATTGGCATCTTTTAGTGCTTCATCCACCTTTTTTGGCTCCATTAGTGAAACAAAACTAGAGAACATACAGAAGTTCCCTAAGCTGTCCCGCCTTGTTTGTACCCCTTTGTTGATGTCACCAATTATTTGATCATTGGGGTGACATCTGATCCACTTAGGATCATTCTTCAATGATGATTCTCCTGAGTTGTTGACACCTTCAGCAGGTCCTGTTGAGCAGCTCTCAAGATTTTCAGACACACTGTTGTCTTGAGCCTGTTCACTTGTTGAACATGACTGACCACTGTTGAACATATCAACAGAGGATCCTGGAAAATCAGCATTGATTGGTTCAGGACATGTAGTTGTAATTAAGTCAGTACACTTATTCACACATGGTGTATTGAGATAATCATCATCATGACCATCATGATTAACAGGTTCCACACTGGATGTAGTGGAAGCCTTTGAGTCCTCTTCTTTGTTGGAATGCACAAGATCATCAAAGTTCAATTCTTCTGAAACTGATTCAGGAACAGCTTTGGTAGAGACATTCCTGGACTCTTCAAAGGTGACATTGATAGATTCATCTATCACCTTTCTTTTGTTGTTGTATACTCTGTAGGCTTTGGAGATAGCAGAGTATCCAACAAACACACCTTCATCAGCTTTAGGTTCAAACATTGCCAGTTGGTCCCTTTGATTCAGAATAAAGCAGGGAAACCCAAATACATGGAAGTAACTGACATTTGGCTTCCTCCCTTTGAGCAGCTCATAGGGAGTCTTGTTGAACCTTTTTACCACTAAGGATCTGTTTTGGGTGAAGCAGGCAGTGTTAACAGCTTCATCCTAGAATGATGAAGGTAAGCCAGATGCACATAGCATGGTTCTAGCACCTTCAATGAGGGTTCGATTTCTCCTTTCAGGAACTCCATTTTGTTGTGATGGTTTTTACAGCTGAAAAGTATTGAGTGATCCCGTTTTCATCACAGAAGTCTTCAAGAGTACTATTCTGAATTCAGTACCATGATCACTTCTAAGCTGCTTTACTTGAGCAGAGTTCAGCATTTCCATCTTTTTGATAAATCCAATAATTTCTCTAGCAGCCTGTCCTTTGCTCTTCAAGAAGATTACCCATGTAAACCTGGAGAACTCATCAACCATTACTAGAGTGTATCTTCTTCCTCCAAGACTTGGGACATTAACAGGTCCAAACAAGTCCATGTGGATTAAGAAGAGAGGAGTATCAATAGAAAAATTGTGCTTGGATTTAAAAGATGATTTCCTCTGCTTGCCTTTTTCACAAGCTGTGCAGAGTTTATCCTTAACAAAAGTCATGGAAGGCAAACCTGTTCCCAACTATTTCTTACAGAGTTTGTTGATGTTCTTGAAGTTCAGGTGTGAAAGCCTTTTGTGCCATAACTAGTTTAGGTCTGCATTTGTTCTTGTGAAAAAACAGGTTTCAGTTTTGGGATCAGCAGATTGCATATCCACAACATATACACCTTTCTTCCGTTGAGCACACAACACAACTTTGCCTTGGGAATCCAGTATGTAACCCAGGTGCTCATCAAAGTTATCCTTGTAGCCAGCATCACACAGTTGGCTTATGCTAACAAGGTTATGTTTTAGTCCAACCACATAGGCTACTCTTTTGAACACTGCAACACCAGCTTTAAGAGTTCCATGTCCCTCAGTAGATCCCTGTACATTGTCACCAATGGTGACTTTTGGCCCTTTTTCAGGCCTGAGATCACTCAGCAGGTCCTTACAACCTGTCATGTGCCCTGAGCAGTCACTGTCCAAGTACCAAACCTAGGATGGTTGTTTTTCCTGCAGAGTGACAAGAAGAATATTAGTCATTTTTGGGGGAACTCATCACAGAGATGAGTTCTCCTACTTCATCAACATTTGTTGAAAGGCTTGTGATATCAACACTAATATTTCCTATTTGAATGGTATCAGTTTGGATACCACTCTCATTGACTGAGACATTTCCAACATTGCTTGTGTTAGGAATGAGGGAACCATCAGAGTCAACAGGCCTCATGTCCTCAGTTTCAGGACACTCTTTGGCCAGATGTGTCTTCATTCCACATTTATAGCATTTTCTCCTCTTAGCATTTTTGGAAGAAGACCTTTCAGAAACACATTCTGAATTATTTCTGTTGATTCTATCATCAGGTTTAGCAAATTTATTACTATTTGATGAATCAACAGCTTGAGTGGAGGGTTCAATAGCAACAGCTTTGCCTGTCTCTTCTTTCCTCTTTTTAGGAGGATAGATGTCAAAGATAGGAAGCTTAATTTGCTTTTGAACTTCCACAGGTTTGGGAAACTTATTCCCAAATTTCTCAGGCTGAGCAATGGCTTTGCCTTTGCCCTTACTGAGGTGTGATTTATGCTGCCTATCAACATAATCATTATTTTCGGTTTTAAAAGACTTATTTTCATTTAAGACCATTTTACCACGATGATTTAAAAACTTATTTGAAATCACAGCAGGTTTGCTTTCAACATGAGACTTACCCCTGTTGAAAGCAGACTGCTTACCTTTTGAAAACTTATTTTCAAAATGTTCAGCATCAAAAGGATTAGCATGTCTTTTACCATCAGCTTTGGACCCAGAGCTTGTTTTGTCAACAGGCTTGATGTCCACAGCTGCAGTTTGGACATGTTTTCCTTTCTTTTGCTTTTGTGAATTAGCAGAGCACTTAACAGGCTGACTTGATGGAGAACACATTCCATCATCAGTTTTTGAGCTAGGTTCACACGAGCTGTCAGTATTTTGAGGCCTGACAAACCTGTTTGTTGAGATTAGTTAACCATTTATTTTTTGAATAAAAGTGTTTGGAAGCTCACCAAGAGTGGATAACTCCTTTTTCAGATTATTAACCTCAACATTGGAAGCTGCTGTGTCAAGAATCCCTCCAAGATACGGTTGGATTTGTGCAGGGATTTGCTGACTTATACAATGGCTGACTTTTTGTGTAGATTGGCACCAAGAGTCAACTATCTTTTGAAGCTTGGCATGTTTTATATCTGTTTCTCTCTTTTCTTCCAGTAAAATAGAGTTAATGTGTTTTAATTCATCAATCTTAGTTTCCAACTTATGGAAACTGTCAAGTTACTGGATTTTGTTTCAAGATCAGCTTTAAGCATAGAGATTTCAGATAATTAAACAGTATGCTTCTCAACAGCAGCTTTCAGATAAACAAGCATGCATTCAAACATTTTAACTTTTTCTTCAGAACTGTAAGCCATAAAATTTTGTACCTTATACATCATTGTAGGATTCCAGTTCTCCAAGCTGCTGAAAGCTTCAGCTTCAGCCAGGTCTTGTTTGAAGTTGCTTGTTGATGGGACATCAGTGTTGGCCATCAGACATTGATTGTCTTCTTCATCTGATGATGAATCAGACTCCTCCCAGTCACAAGTCTCTGCCAGGAGTCCCTTTTGCCGTTTGGAAACCACTGGGTTTTCCAACTTTCTCACCTTAGCCATGGCCATAAGGTACTTAACCCTATAGCCATCATCCCTGTTTGTCTTGTGTGGTTTGGATGACTGACCAACAACTTTTGACACACAGTCAACAACTATATGGCCAGGTTTGCCACATTTGAAGCACTCAGCTTTGGACTTATCAAATGCCTTCTTTTTTACAGCACTTGAACTTCCCTGCAGCACGTTTTTTTCCATACCTTTTCTTGTTGAATCTTTTGACAAGCATGGCTATCATTTGCTCATCATCCAGTTCAGCAAGATCTGCATTGTCTTCCTCATCAGACACTTCCTCCTTATCATCAGTCTGTTGATCAGGTTGAGTGAACACATCACCCACCTGACTTACAGGTTGTCTCACACTGGCCACAAAGGCTGTACCTTTCTTAGACATTTCTAAGGCATTTCTCTTCTGTTGCCTTGACTGCTCATCATTCAGTAAGGATCCATACAGGTTGACAAGATCCATACTTCTGATGGTACCTGAATTCCTTAAGATTGTAGGAAGTAATTCCATTCTTCAGGCAGGATGTCTAAGAATTTGTTCACCAGAGTCAGGCTGTCCTTGGTGATCCCAACATCTTTGAGATCATTAATAAGAGCAGTAAACCTGGTGTAGGTTTCTGTGAGAGTCTCCTTTGGTTTTGCAAAGAAGGGTTCATACTGTCTAACAAGATTGTTAATCCTGTTATCCAGTGTGATTGTGGGTCCATCATAGACGGTACACAAAGTGTCCCACATCTCCTTTGCAGTCTTCATTTTCTCAACCTGTTTGAACACATCATCAGGCAGAGAGATAACCAGGTTATTCCTGGCCTTTGCATCCAGAGCCACCAACCTTTTGTCCTCATCAGACCATTGAGCTTTGGCTTTCACAAAGGTTCTGATTTCAGGAGCAGCTCCTTCAACCGCTGGAGTTATAGTAGTAACAGAGGTTGGCACATAAGGACCCTCCATTACTATATCTGGTAGTTGTACATCCAGATTCTCTAAATAGAGCATCATTCTGCACTTCCAGCCAGAGAAGTTCTGATGATTAAACTTTGGAGGTTTGCCCATTGACCCATTGTCATAGTATGAGGAATTTGCAGCACTGTTGTCCATGGAAACTTTGGGATAATGAAAGATCTTAGAGATGACAAACACTCTAAACTGCTCTGATACCAGTTGTAGGTCCCGAGAGGTTTCCCAAGTATATAGCCTTAAGCTGTAGAGGGGGGGTGAATACAGCAATTTAAAAACTACAAACTATTTTCTCAATGTTTGTATGTATTATCAACAATTGTTAATTATAAACAAGCTTGACTGTAGAAAATTTTAAGCTGAGATGACAGATACAACAGTATGTTAACTAGTCTATGACATACTTAAACAAGTTACAATGAATACACTCACTAAGAATCACTCACTGTGTTTACAAGACTCAGAAGAACAGCTTGAATAAGAACAGCTTAAGCATAAAGCACTGTTTTATTCAAGCAGACTTGCATGCATGAAAAGACACACTCTAATGCACGTTCTGATTTCACACTCTTGGCTCAACACTTAGCCTTTTTTTTTTTTTGCTGTATATATTTCAATCCTTGGAAGTTTCCTTTTATACTTACTTAGAGGATCTAAGTGAAGCTTCTTCATTGGATGAAAAGAAAAAGGAGAAGTCTTGTTGAAAAGATAACATAAACTTTTCTGCACATTCTGAAAAGCTGACTTGTCTTCATGTTGGCAGAACTTTTGTCTTTTCACTTTGTCTACTGTAACATAAGCTTTAACTAAATAAGGAATGTCAACTTTGCGTCTTTCTTCCTTTGTTAAGGCCTATTTTGATATAAGAAAAGGTCTGTCACCCTTTTTCAAATATCATTTTGTCTTCATGTGACAGAACAGCTTGGGCAGGCTTAGCAGTTTTGTTTTCCACTTTGTCTTCCACTTTGTAAACTGATCTTGTAGCCAAAAACAATACATGAGGACTTGGAAACATATTCCATAAAGTGTTTTAGCCTGTTCACAAAGAACAGGTTCTGTTCACAAAGAACAGAACACTTGTAAACTGCCCAAGCTGCTCACCAGTGTAGAGCAGTGTAGACAGTTTACGTCCAGCCTGTTCAGCAGACTGAACAGCTTGGACAAACTGCCTTTGTTGCAACACATGCAACACATAGAACAGCTTTCACTGATATTGCAAATCACTTTACAGGTTTCATTAAGGCATAAATAGGCCTTAAATTATACCTTTCAAGTGCATCAACATGTTTGATTAAGAATCTCCCCTTTAGATGCAGAACAGGTTTGACTGAGGCCTTTTTGTGCCTAACATACATTTTATGCAATATGGTTGTTCTTACCAAACTTGATACATATGAACCTATACATTCGTTCATTCATTTTGGCACATTGGTACGGATACAATTGTAGTCTTGTATGAGTGACAAACTAAACATTATGTAAGTCCACACGACAAACACACTACTCAGTTAACTCATTTTGATGAGCCGGATGATTCTTATGGATATCGATATTTGGTTGACGACCCACTCATGCGGTACTAGTGAGTGCATAATTATCATACATACATTTATGTGATTTTCACATTGTGGCATTCAAAGTCAACATTCTAGGTTTGAGTAGTGGCTCATTACATATACATTGTTTCAACGTTACCATGTGCTACAAAGACAAACATTTAACAACCATGACATATTGCAAATACATTGCGTTTTGAAATTGCTTATTTCATACAAAACCCGTGAACTCACCAACTATTTTATAGTTGACCCGTTTTTATCACATGCTTTTCAGGAAAGTAATCATAAGTGGTACGTTGAAGCGTGATTGCATTCAAGTCGTGTGCTCATGAAGATTTTAATTTATTTGCAAATCAAACGCTATTACTTGTGTTTTTGGGTTGTAATCTTTAAACATATTTACTTTTGATGTAAGGTGGTTGCTTTTGGAAACAATTTTATTACGGTATGAATCTTGAGACTTATGCAATGATCACATTCACTGTTACATCTCGTGTTTCCGCTTTAGCGGGGTGTGACAAAGAGTATATTTAATTCCTTACGGAACTTTTGAAAGAGGATTTAGAAGATTCACCGGTGTAAATATTGATTGGAACTTCCAAATTTTCTTTGTCTTTCTTGATGTTCAAAAGATGTTCCCTTTTACGTTCAGAGTAGGATTCCTTGGATTCAGAACGACTTTCAACCATGGAATTGTTGATGACAGAACACTTGTGGATTTAAACAGTTTTTGTTAGGAACAAGTTGTGATGACAGCCCCTGAATGGTGGCAAGAAGTTGATCTCGTTCCTTGTCAAATGATTTAACATTAAGTTTGAAATCCTGTTCTCAAATAGAAAACAGTCTTTTTGCCTCGTTAAAATCATTTTCTTTTCTTAAAAAAATGTTTCTGTATCAAACAACTCTTTGGTTTCTTTTAAGGCTAACTCAAGGACAAGAAATTTATCATTTTGTAGTGAAGTGTAAGCTAAAGAACAATTGACTCGAGCAATTTCGGCTTTAAGATCTGATATTTTCTTTGTAAAATCTATCCGTTCTTGCTCAAAGTGTCATGATGTAGTGTCCAATATCTGTTCTAGATCAGAAGCCCGTTGTTCTAGAATAAAATATGGTACATGTTCACGAGGTTTTGGCAAGGTCGGATCAGGTGTAATCTCTTTTGGTTAAACAAATTCGTCTTCTCTAAAAGATTTTTCTAATTTTCCTTGATGAGAGCCGTAGTTTAACCAGTCATAAACAAATTTAATTTGCTTCATATAATGTCTTGCTCGTTTTTCTTCTTCTTCGGCTAGCACTTCTGGCCAAGATTTGTTATATGGCATAATGTATCCGCAACCCAGGGTATCATAATCATATAAAGGACTGTGGAGTTTGTTGATCATTTCTTCCATGACTCTAGGATCGGTAAAAACCCTAAACCATCTTTAGACTTCAATTCTCTAGGTTTGATTAGTTTTTCCACGTTTGTAAAACTTTTCTTCCATGTCTTTGAGTTTTTCTCTTAGTTTCGTTCTCTCAGCCAGTACATACTCATATTTGTAGTAACTGTCAGATTTATCAGACTTAAGCACTTGATGATCGTTTTCTAGCTGAGACATTTTGGCAGACAAGTCCTTTTTCTCGTTATTTGCCTTAGACATTTCTTCTTGTAATACTAAAAATTTTGTTTTCAAATCAGACTGTTCATTTCGAGCATCCCGAAGCGTAGTCTAAAATGCATCTAATTTCTTAGCTTGGTTTCTTAACATATATAATTCTACTAAAACTTCTTAAGGAAGAAGACTTACCTTAGTGTCGGATGAGGAGTGTGCCTTGTCTGAAATCTTCTCATTCGGTCCATACATATTGAGATGGTTGCTTGAATGGAGCTACAGGTTGGTGATTGAGTTGACCTTCAATTCAACACTTAGAAAAAAACTTGAAGAAGTATCCGAAAGTTGCAACTTTCGAATCAGAATGATTCGAGAGTTATGACTTTCGGATGGAATGAAAACTCAAGTTGAAGTTTTCTGAGACTGAAAAAAAAACTTTGGATCCGAAAGTCTGACTAAGAATGATTCAAATATTATAACTTTTGGATGCTAAGGATCCGAAAGTTTTAACTTTCGAATGTAAGAGTTAGAAGCACCTAGTCAAAAATTTCAAATCTAACTTTTGAGTCACAAATTAGATAGTTACAACTTTCGAATTCCAAATGATTTAAAAATTTAACTTTGAAAAAATTGATTACAACGGTTCCACAAAATTTAGATCAAATCTCTTATGAATTAATTGTGAATACAGAATGATGTTCACCTGAAGGAATATAGTATCAACACAATCAATCGTTAGAACCGATCTTTAATTTTGATAATTAAAGATTAATTTGGTCTAAAAACTCTGAATTTCCAAGTTCTCAATTTTGAAAAATGGACCCAATAGTAAAAAAATATGAATTCCATTAAAAAGCGATATTAACACTTTTACGAATTAGTTGCAAAAACAGAGTGATGTTCACACGAATTTTCACAACCAACCCATTGGAATTAATCTTAAACTTTAAATACCGAAATTTGATCTAAATTCTCTTAGAAAATAGCTAGTAATCGAAAGTTTTCTTTCAGAAAAATGGATCCGGGAAAAAAATTTGAATTCAAATAGTATACAAAATCTAGATTAAATCTTTTACTAATTGGTTGCAAAAACAAAATGATGTTCACCCGAAAAAATATATAGTATCAAGCGAATTTTCACAACCAACAGCTCAGAATTAATCTTTGATTTTAATTATAAAAGCCAACAAATATGAATAACCTTAAAAAATGGATCCGAAACTTTAAAAATAAAAAACTTTGAGTTTAAAGTGTATTAAAAGCTAGATTAAATCTTTTACGAATTAGTTGCAAAAACAGAATAATGTTCACCCGAAGGAATATAGTATGAAATGAATTTTCACAACCAACCGTTTAATACTAATCTTTGATTTTAATTGCCTAAATTTAAAGTATCTAAAGTGGTTGAACCGAGAGTTTGGTCCGTTAATATCCGAAAAGATAAAACCCAAGAGTTGTTAAGTGGGATCCGAAAGTTGGTGTTCGTCTTAGTAAGAGAGTGCACAATTATATGAAAAATTTAATAAATGATCCGAGAGTTGCGAGTATATACTTGAAACGGAACCTAAACTTTGACTAACTAAATCTGAAAGTCAATAAACCTTAAATCCTAACTTTCGCATGCTATCCAATTCATCCTTTCAACATCCGTATGCATCCATAAATATGAGATTTGTTTGACTTTTCAAAATAATTGGTGCCCAACTAAGTTTCGTGCATATCATTAATTGGTGATAACCTTTTCAAACTCAATTAATAATTATTTCAAAAATCAACGTTGAAGGAAAGTGAGGACCATTTGTTTATGTTCTTGATTATTTTGTAACTTTTGGGATTTAATGTGGTGTATCATTGGTTGCGACTAGCATTTTGCTAGAAGCAATTTGGGTTTGAATAAAATTGTTGCTTTTCAAAAAAAAAAATTTTTGGCACTCAATGTTTGACCAAATTAAAGAAGTTGACTGAATTGAAAAACCCACTTTTCGATGAAACGAAAAAAACGGTAGATATAATTCGAAAAAAAATATTCAGAAGAACATAGTATACGCCAAAAAAAAAAAAAGAAAAATTATTATCAATCAAAACCAACCTGTTTGTTCTGATACCAATTGTAGGTCCCGAATAATTAAGCAAACACGCAATAAACAATATATAAAAAGATCACGACCGGAAACAATAATAAAAGTCGTGTATTATAAACCTTGAACGAAGAACACGAAGAACAAAGGTTTAATTTTCTCCCAATGAAACGGCTACACACTCCAACACCTTCAATTATTCGCTTGTATGTATTCTTAAACCCTAATTAACCCTTTAAATAATAACCTAACGAGGCCTAAGCCCTTGGGTTAAACACTTAAAGCTCATACATAAATAATCTATGAACTATTAAATAAATACATTTAAACCGCCAGACTTGATTACAATTAATTAACCTTAAGACACATCTATTCTAACATTGATCTCTTAATGATCGACTTTGGATTTTCTTCAGTAGAATTTTTTTTCTACTAATGAAAAAAACCCGATGCTTTAAACAGATTAGTTGGGTTCTATTTCACAATTATTTCAAACTAATTCACAATGTATTACTTTATCTGAGTCTGATTAACTAACCATGTTGCATTTGTACATGACTCATGGATCACCAAATCTCTCTAACTATTCCCCATTCTCCTATTCCTCACAATAACCAACAGCTGCCAGATGCCACCCTTCTTCACCCAGCCCATCATACATAATTCGCCTCGCACAACTGGCAGCTCGACCTATCCTTTATACGTACTCAAGCCGAGGATATCACTTTTGATATCCTCAAAAGACATCCCATATTCTATACCCTCACCACCGCCATCGCCATCTCAAGCATCTACCTACAACAATTCTGGTTCCACCTAAAATTCATCAATGATGCAATCCTTCACTTCATCACCATAATTGATTCTGTCCCTATCCGCCTAACCCTCGAAGCCATCCGCCACATTCTCTACCTACCCACAGAACACCATTACCTTCAGATACACCTTCGTCCCCATACCCACACCGGACCAAACACTCCAACAAGTCCAAACCCTGGGTATGACAGTGTTCTCTCTAAGCCGTCGGATTTCAAAACCAAGCAGCTGCAATCTCACTGGCGGGTATTTTTTTATATGATCAACAAGTGTTTCACTGGGAAACACTCCGGCCATGACTCCACATCCATCCATGTGCTCGCCATGTACGCTACTTTCGCCTATGACAGACATTACATTTACGCGCATTCCATATTTGATGAACTTAAAAGAGTTGTCCAAGACAAGGGAACCAAACGAGAAAGAAAGTTCATTCCATTCCAAAGGTCCCTTCAACTACTTATACAATTTGCAATGGATAACGACGACGACATTCACGAGAGACCGGAGGGAAACGTTTATAAGACTGTTGCGCTTCAATGATTTAAGCTCCCGAGGGAAGTTCCTCGGGTGCCAGTTATAAACAATTCCCAGTCACTTCTCAGAATGACTGTCTTGAGATTGGAGTGGGTCCGGGTTGACTTTCATGGTGTGTATCAAGAAGAGACTCTATCAGAACCGACAGAGTCATCCTCTTCTGACGGTGAGGAGGAGGGAGATAAGGATGAAAATGCATGTATGTTGGGGTCAGGAGAGTGGGAGCTGAGTGTGGATAGGGAGGGAGTAGGTGGTGAGCGGCCAGAGACAGGTGCATCTGAATGCACCGTCTCTGACCCGGTTGAGGGGTGAAAATATGAGAGCTGAGGGAGTACCATCTACCCAAAGCCGGACTAGTCAGGATAAGGCTACAAGTCAAGTAGCCACCGTTAACCCCCAGCCACTCAGGTTCCCCTCAAAGGGAACCTGTTTCATTCCACGGGGATGAAGCTCATTTGCCACTTCCCCCTCGCTCGGAAAGGGGAGATGTTGAACAAGGTCACCTGATGCCCCCGGTGACCGCCGCTCCTTTCAGCACAGCTCACACCATGCCCCATAACACATCATCGCACAATCAAGACGTCTCTGTGACATCTTCTCCAACATCCGGATCTGCACCCCCAGCTGGTGATGCAGAAATGAAGGATGGATATCCTGTTTCGGCCACACCAATGTAGTCCGCATCAGTTCATCAAGGGATAACTCCTGAGATGCTAACGGATCTTCTTCGTGCAACCGGTGTTGTTACCCGGGCTGACCTGGCAGCCCTTAAGGAAGCTTCTGAGGAATGACATTCCTCCCTTCTATATCTCTTAAAGGGAAAGGGTGTTGTAACTCAGGAGTTGCCACCAGGAACCCCATCAGTCCATTCAACAACTGCTCTTCAAGATCAGATAGCCACGACAGCAACATTATTCACCGAGTCATTTGAAAATCTGTAGAGGCTGATTCTGCGTGTGGATGCTGAAATTAACATAAGGATGGATAGGTTGGAATCGACAGTTATAGATTTGCAAAGTCTCAGCCGCCCTCTGGCTGAGGCTCTCAAAAGAAATTACGATGATCAGTAATATCATGGTCATCTTGAGGGGGAGAAGCGCCCTCGAGTTCAGCCAGAGGGGGAAGTACAAGGTGTAGGGGGAGCAGGAGTAGGAGAGGTGAGTGGGGAACAAATGACTACGGCCATTGAAGGTCAAGAATAGGAAGATTTGACGAAGGCTATGGTGGTGTATGAGCCTCCATCAGAAAAATTGAAGTCATCTTTCTTTCTGATTCAGACTCAAAGATTGACCTAGATGAGCCTATCAAAGTACCCAACCAGAACCTAAGCTATATCAAAAGTCCTCCTCCTCTATTTATTTTCTTAACTCACCCTCTTATGAGCCTCAACAAGAAATATATTCAGCCATAAAGGCCCCTACCCCTCCTCCTAACCTAAAACTTACCTTAAACCAAACCACCTCCACTTTCTCTTAAAAAACCGACGATAACAGTTGAACCCTCAGGCCCTCGCACGGTTAAATGTTTTCAAGAAACCGCCGAAGCTTCAAATGTTATATATTATAAGGGGGACCTCGACTGGGTGGAGTGGTTTTAAAAGGTCAAAGTGCACTCTCTGCCGACCGAGGAGAGAGATAACCTGAGGCTCGACCACCGGGGCCGAGTCTATCAAATGTTGGAGATTCCCACAACGGAGGTTGAAGCACGTATAGTGCAAGGGCTCAAGGAGTATTTAATGAAAATGAAAGCTGAAGATTTTCTTGAGCCCTACGTAGAAGAAACGTTTAAGGTCATAATTATGAAGAATTCAGGGAAGTTTAGTAAACGGCTGCTCATGAAATTAAGTGATGCATCTAAAGCTGAGCAGGCCATTTACAACCAAATGATGTTGCGGGAGAAGACACCTAAGTCAAAGGTTTGGTCAAGGTCTAATGCGGTGAAAGTCGTCTCAATATCAATGTACTAAAGGGCCCGTCTCTTCTCACCTTCAATAGATATCAAAACGAGAAGACAGGATAACACAACTGGTCCACGAGAGTGATTTTGACTTCATGAACCCCGACGACATCGAAACAATACATAACAAGTTAAAGAACAAAGTTAAGGGGAGATTGAGTTATGTCACGGCTCACATCATTATTATATTGTGCGGCGGCTGCATCTTTTATTCTATCTGAACATATTTAAAATATTGAGTATTCATTCTCTTTGTTTCTTGCTTGAATCATTGTTTTATATTTATGAGTGCTTGAATATTCATTGGGACCATTTACAATAGAGAAGTAATATCAATGATCTTGAGTTAACACGCAGTGTAACCACTCTGATACCAGTTGTAGGGTCCCAAAAGTTATCGCAAGTATCTCAAGACTGATTATAGAGGGAGGGAGGGGGTGAATACAGTCTATAAAATCACGCAGATTTTTCTCTATGTTTTTATGTTTATATTAACAAGCATGTTAAGTTTACATACAAGTTTGGATTATGCAAAGATCCAAACTGAGATGATAGAAATGAACAATAGATCATACTAGTCTTAGACACACTTAAATTAGTTACAAGACACAATAACTCAACTTTGGGAACACCAAACAGGTTTGAAGAAGGGTTCACTAAGGACAACTTGGAAACACTATCTTTTTCACTCAAGTTGAAGCGAATGCATGAAAAAAAGTTTCTTTTGGCTCTAAAGTTCTTATGATTGCTTGCTTTCTCTCTCCTTGGAAGCTTTGCTTTTACAGTTACACAAAGAATCCTTGTGAATCTTCTTCATTGGTTCTAGAGAATGCATGAATGTCTCAGAATGAGATAAGTTCACTTCTCTACATCAGGACAAGACTCACAAAAGCAACTTTGTTTGTTGTAGGATCATTGTCTTTTCCTTTTTGCTCTGTCGTTTCTAGGTTTACCCCAAAAGAGAAAGTCAACACATAACCTTTATTCTTCATAGTAATTTTGATATAAGAAATGCTCTATCACCCGTTTCAATATCTCTTTGTCTTCAGGTAGAGGAATAACTTCGGCAGAATTGTAGCAACTCTGATATTCTACTTTTTCTTGAATGTTGAGGTTGATCCCAACGTTCAAAATATTACATGATGGCATGGAAACAAATTCCTATAAGTGTTAAACCTAATTACAAAGAACAGGCTCTGTTCCCAAAGAACAGACCATTTAACTATGCCAAACATGTCTAACAAACATGAACAGCTTAGACATAAATTGTCAAACACGTTAAAATAATAAGGACAGTTTTGACATACTGTCATGTTAGAACTTACGTAACATTGTAAAACCAACTTAAACTTAGTATTGCAAATCATTACAAGGTTTGATTGGGGCATTAAACAACCTAAAAAACTCCCATCACACACACAGAGATACATACATACATATATATATATATATATATATATATATATATATATATATATATAGATATAGTTAGTGCAACTACTATTCAAATTCCATGATCACCCAAGACTGTCAAGGTCTCGGGGTCCAAATTATAAACACAAACACTGCATACTTAGTATACATATTAGATGATGCTGCTGATGATTTAAGTCCAACACAACAAGTAAGCACCATGTAAAATAGAAAGGAATATCACCATGACTTATAATATTATGAACTATATTCACATGTGTCAACAACTGAAATAAAACTTTATTTGCCAATACTTGAGTGCAGAATAACTTCGTTTGATCAGTAAGTCTTTTCATAGGAAGGCAGGAAAAATACGAATTCCATATTGGATATCTCACTTGTCTCATGTAAACATATGGGAGTCGAACACTTACATTCATTTGGAGTTATGATTGGCTTCTTATTCACCAGTTATTGACAATCTTCTGAGTTTGCAAGAGCATCACTTGTGAAAGTGATATTCTCAACTATCACATGTTGAGAGCTACAGTCACACGTATATTTACTTAGAGATTTTAAATAAAGACACACTTCGAACATTTGTATTAAGATAACATGCACAACTCATAGTAGTCTGAGTGTTTTAGCCTTTATAGAGTTTGAGACGAAACTTATAGCAAAACAATCAGCACTTGGCAAGACTTTGTTTATTAACATATTTCAATAAATGACACTCTTTTAGATACTTCCGAATATGTTCATGTTAACATTTGGGGTTTGACAATCTGGTTTATAGATTGTATACTTACATGACTTAATCGACTCTGCACTATTTACATAAAGCTTTTAACATGACCTACAATATTTATCTTTTTTACTGTTTAATTCTTCACTTTTCTCTCATTGAAAGACACACCATAAACTGTTCAGAATACAAACCTTTATGAACAAAACTTGAATTTGGAATCCAGTCTTGGTTTCTATAGAGATTTTGAGTCTCACATGATTCATACTCTGATACTTACATAGTTTATATTAAGAATTTCTAAAACAAAAGTCTATTATGTCATTGCTTCAACTTACACAACTTGGATACTTTGTATATTACAGAAGAGAGCACATTAGGAATGATGACATTGTTGTATAGTCCAGCATAACACTTAGTTACTCACATCATTCATGGCAATATACGTTGTGACGTCTCACATTGGTGCACGAGAGAAACCAAAAGACCTTTATAAGGGTGAGGTAAATCTCCCCAAATAGGACGCATTTTTGGATGAAAACAGAACCGTGAGGCACCGTGTTGGGGTTACCAAAGCGGACAATATCATGTCCCGGTGGGCTTGGACTGTTACAAATGGTATTAGAGTCAGGAAACTGACTAATGTACACAGCAAGGATGATGTGTCCCCAAGGGGGCAGGATTATGACATCCCACATTCGTGGGCCAGAGAAACCAATAGACTTTTATAAGGGTGAGGTAACTCTCCCCCAACAAGACGCATTTTAGGATGAGAATAGAATCATGAGGCACCACGTTGGGGAGACCAAAGCAAAAAATATCCTGTCCTGGTGGGCTTGGGCTGTTACATACGCTTTTCTAGAATAGTTCATGATCTCACAGTCACATTCTTTAATAAGTTCTAAAGACTATTCGTGAGCATGTTATGATCTAATGAGTAATTACAAAACTGTGACATAAATGATTAATATAGAGTTGTCACTTTGTCAAATTTAGATATTTACATCAGTTTTGTTATGTACATATAACTACAGATACCTCAAAAATATGAATTGATTCACTTACTTCATATTCTTTCTGAGTAAATAGACAATTAGGATGCTTATGATTAATCTAGAATTGATATATTGTCATACGGACTATGGCATCAATCCTTCTAATTATCATCACAATAGCCAATTTACATTCATGAGTATGTACTCTTTCTCATAATTTCCTTAGTAATCTCATTTTAAATAATTTTGATGACATATTGGTGGTAACGAAATTATGCATTATACTTCAGTGTCAAAAGATTTACTTGTTGTCTATTACAATATAGCTGATCAATCTTTTAGAATTCTTGATATGACTTTGACATTAACTGACTACAGGTTGCCTTATGTCAATTTTGTCGTTGATTAAAGGAAAATATTCATGATCTTACACAAATAAAATTCAAGTTATTTTCAAGTAACGACAATCAAGATACTCATACGACAGTAAGCTGTATATACTTCTCTGAGTAGTGATTCGACTTAAATAATTTTGCATTGAGTCATTTTTCTAGTAATACCACTTTGCATTTTCTGAGATTCATAAGTTTTTTATTTTTCAGAATTAGGAAAATCAACATATCTGTAGGTCCCAAAAGGTTTCCCAGGTATATTTAGGAAAATCAACATATCTGTAGGAAAATACCACAGATTTTTCATAATGTTTGTGGATGTATATTAACACTTGTTTAATTTACAAACAAGTTTGGATAGCGGAAAGGTCCAAACAGAGATGACAGATATGAACAACAGACTTTAGCTAGTCTAGGACACACTCAAAACTAGTTACAATGATAGGACTCACTAAGATTCACTCACTATTACAGACTCAGTGTTTACAAGACACAAATTAATCAACTTTGGGAACTTGAACAACTTAGACACACATAGCTTTTCACTCAAGTTGAACTAAACATGCATGCATGAAAAACACACATTCTTTTTGCACTCATGTTCTCTGTTTGTGTATATCTCATGCCCTTCATCTTTCCTTGGAAGCTTCTCTTTTATATGCATTCAGAGGATCCTAGTGAAGCTTCTTCATTGGTTGTAGAGAAAGCGAGAATGTCTTGTAAAGGGACAGATTCACTTTTTTGCAGCAGGAAAAGTCTGACAAAAGTAGTTTTGTCTTCTTACTGCAGAATCTTTGTCTTTTCTTCCTTTTTGTCTCTGTCGTCTTTAGCTTTACCCCAAAAAGTAATGTCAACTGGTGACCTTTATTCTTCCTTGTAAAGCCATTCTGGAATAAGAAATGGTCTGTCACCCATTTCAGATATCCTTTTCGTCTTCATACATCAGAACAACTTTGGTAGATATACAGCAGTTCTTAGATTTTCCCCATTGTCTTGAATCTAAGCCAGATCTCAATGTTCAAAACATTGTATGAAGATATGGAAACATATTCCATGAAGTGTTAGACCTGCTCACAAAGAACATATAATGCTCACAAAGAATAGAACACTTAACCGTGGTAAACTATCCAACAGATATGGACAGCTTTGATGAACTGCCAACTTACAACTAATGTAACAATGTGCCACATACTTGGGCTGATTTTGTAAATCACTTATCAGGTTTGATTGAGGCATTAAAAAGCCTTAAAATCTACCCCTAAGGGTATAAAACAGGTTTGATTAGAAATATCCCCGGATGATATTGAGCAGGTTTCATTGATGCCTTTTTGTGCCTAACAATCTCCTCCTATTTGCAATATTCAGTCCAAGGTTGACCACATCAGCTTTCACTATATATTTTTACAATACAGATGCAAAAAGAAATTACAATGTTGAGGTAAAGTAAATGATAATCTTATATACAATGAAAACGGTCTATAAACATATTCGTACACCCTGTGTGACGATAGCAGTCTAGATATGTAATAGATAGCCATTTATAATAGATGAGGAATTATTAATACAACTTATGTGTGTCAATTCATAATTGTGTATGATTTCTACATTTGCATGTTAAGTTCTAGATTGTGATGTTAAGTTCTATAATGTGATGCTAAGTTCTAGAATATGAAGATAAGTTCTAAGGCAAGGCCTTGAACTTAAGCCAACCCAGACGAACATAGTAAAGCTAAGTTCGTAGGGTATTAGGCATATTCGTGGGCTTGGGCCTAAACGAACTTAGCTGGTTTAGTTAGAACTTAACAGGTTTAATTAAAACTTAATCCGTTTTACTTTACAATATTTGAGAATTACGAATTTCAGAGCTTTGTAAATGCACGTGCGAGCTAGAAAGTTTTCATAGAGTTTTTCTTGGAGTAACACACCGTGTGGGGTCGTTTATTACATCGGATGTCATTATGTTCGGCTCCGTGTTCCGTGCGTGATCGATCCGTTAAGCGTCAAACGAGGAATCCGCACTCGTTGGACAGCATCGCGTCAAGATTAGATTTGTAGACGTGGTTACCTGACAAGTGGTATCAGAGCCATCGTGATTGTTTTTTTGTGTTCGTCGCGTTTGGTGAACATTCATAAGGTTTCTTGACGTTTTTACTGGATAAGTCACATATTTTCGAAGTTTTCAGAGTTCTACGAGCAAGTTTACTGGAAAAAGTTCATACTCGTTCATCTTTTTCAGTCGAAATCAGTGTTTATAATCTTAGAAACATTGGTTTAATCTGAAATCTTGAAAAAATCGAATTCTTTTTTTTGCCGTTTCTCGAACTTGCGGTGCTCGAACATACGGGGGATTAGGGTCCTTCAAACTTGTCAGAATACACTCCTCTCGAACTTAATATTAGGGTTTCTCGAAGTTGATCTGGTTCGAACTTGTTAGGGAATTCAAACTTGTCTGGGATTCGAATTTGTTGGATCTCGAACATGGTTGGAATTCAAACTTGCTTTGGTTCGAACTTGTTAGAAGTTCTTAGGGTTTTTCAAACTTCATTTGTTTCGAACTTGTCAGAAAGATTAGGGTTTCTCGAACTTGTTGATTTCAAACTTAAGACTCAAACGAATTTAATTTACAAAACGAATTTAACATTAAAATTATACGAAATTCATTAAGTACGTAAGATTTGTTTTACATTAAAACGTTTAAGTTCGAAAACAAAAGGTTTTAAAAGAATGTGGAGTTTGCATAAGTTATGGAAATGGACCATGAAGTAGGCAAAGCTAACTCCCCACCCAAGCTGATGAAGTTAGAAGATTATTGCTGGCGGAAGGACAGACATGCAGACTTCGCGAGATTTAACGATATCCGTATGTGGATATGCATAGACGAAGGATATGTTCCTCCAACACAAGAGCTTGAGAGTTGATTAAAAGTTTTGACATATCAGAATATGAAAGACGATGACAAAAGGATTTATGAAGCTTATAAGTCACGTATTTTTCGAAGCTTTCAGATTTCTAGGAGCAAGTTTACTGGAAAAAGTTCATATTGGTTCATCTTTTCAGTCGAAATCAGTGTTTTTAATCTTAGAAACATTTGTTTAATCTGAAATCTTGAAAAAATAAAAAAAATTTCGTTTCTCGAACTTGCGGCACTCGAACATAAGGGGGTATTAGGGTTCTTCGAACTTGTCAGAATACGCTCCTCTCGAACTTGATTTTAGGGTTTCTCGAAAATGATCTAGTTCGAACTTGTCAGGGAATTCGAACTTGTATGGGATTCGAATTTGTTGGGTCTCGAACTTGGTTGGAATTAGAACTTTCTTTGGTTCAAACTTGTTAGAAGTTCTTAGGGTTTTTCGAACTTGATTTGGTTCGAACTTGTCAGAACGATTAGTGTTTTTCGAACTTCCAGGCTTTCAAACTTGTTGATTTCGAACTTAAGACTCAAACGAATTTAATTTATAAAACGAATTTAACGTTAAAATTATACGAAATTGATTAAGTCCATAAGATTTATTTTAAATTAAATTGTTTAAGTTCAAAAATAAAAAGTTTTAAAAGAATGTCGAGTTTGCATAAGTTTATGGAAATGGACCATGAAGTAGGCAAAGCTACTCCCCGCCCAAGCTGATGAAGTTAGAAGATTATTACTGGTGGAATGACAGATCTTCAGACTTCGCGAGATTTAACGATATGCGTATGTGGATACGCATAGACGAAGGATACGTTCCTCCAAAACAAGAGCTTGAGGGTCATTTAAAAGTTTTGACATATCAGAATATGAAAGATCATGACAAAAGGATTTATGAGGCTGAGAATCGAGCTTTTTCGTCAATTAGAATGACACTACCTCTGGAGATTCTACACACGTTTAGAAATCACAGAACTTCTAAAGAGCTCTGGGACACTCTAGAGGAGAGGTGTGAGGGAAACCCCCATGGTAAGAAAAGGGAGGATGGAGATGTTAAAGCAACAATTTGCGATATTCGAGGGGCTGAAGAATGAGGCCTTGGATGAAACGATTACTAGATTCTACCATCTGTTGACTGAACTTGATAATCACAGTGTTGAGTATCAAGTAACAGAAAAGATAGAGAAGCTTTTAGATGCTTTACCAGCTTAGTGGGAGATGTACACTATCTTGATTAAGCATGATGAAGAAAAGTTTGAAACTCTCACTCTGGAAGAAGTCATGGAACGTTAAGGGCCTACAACTTTAAGTTGCAGAAGAAGGAAAGGGAATTTGATCAAGTACTGTAACCTGAAATGTACTTCGGGAAGTCGAAGTCATCAACTTTTAGTGAACTGAAGTCAGTGGCCACAACATTCTTTCTAGAGAAGAGTCAATACCAGTTGAAGCTGAAGAATCTGATAGTAGAGCTTTCTTAGGGTTTTCTAAACCGGAAGAAAAACCACAACACTCAATATCAACCTCTCAAGGTTTTACCAAGATGCCGATGAGTGCTAAATCAGCTGAGGAGCATGTAAATCTCCTAGCTTCTTATGTGGCAGCATATGGCAACTGCGTTCAAGGTAAAATCAACGATCCAGCTCTGTGGGAAGAGGACTGCGATCATGTAGATCCGGACGATTTAGAACAAATTGACCTACAATGGAATAGGCCATAGTGACGCAAAGGATCAAGAGATTTATGAAGAGAACTGGTAGAAACCTGAGTGTGAGTAACAACGTTGGTTTTGACAAGTCAAAGGTAAAGTGCTTCAATTGTCAAGGATTGAGACATTTTGCCAGAGAATGTCAAAGACCAAAGGTTGAGAATTATCAGAATCAGAATCAGGGATGAAAGCATTCTGGTAGTTCAGGGAATCAAGCTGCAATCTCTAGTCTATTAACGAATGTATCTTCAAACAGACAGCTAGACGGTACATATGATTGGAGTTCTCATCCGTAGTAAAATGCCAGAGCGTTTATGGATGAGGTAATTGAGACCGATGAAAGAGCTGAAGCAGAAAAGGAGGACAACCAGCAGTCCGATTCAATTCCTTTGATGGTGGAAAAGTCTGAGGAGCAAACCACTCTGGAGTTTGCAGCTCAAATGCCTAACGTGGAATCAGATCGCAAAATGGTAACTCTTAACTTTTCAACGTTTCATGATTTATGTGTTTTATGTGCTACATTAAATGATAGATTAAATCTAGTGCATGACAGCTCAAATCCAGTCATTAAAATCTTACAATGCTAGTCTTCTAGATATTAAGAAAGATTTAATGGCCAAGATGAAAGCTGATGCTCAGGATGTGGTAGTTCTAAAAGATAAGTTGAGTGAAGAATGTGTCAGGTTAGAACTAATGTATGAGCATGTAGAATCATTGACCAAAGAAATCACCCTTAGTGATGTAGAACTAGCTGAAGCTAGAGTTAAGGTTGCAGAGGCCAATAACAAACTTGAAAAGTTTAGGAACTCATCCCTAAATATAGGAAAAATCATAGATGCTCAGAGACAGTCTAAGAAACCAGTGGGCCTAGGTTATCAGGAAAGTCATCCACCATTCAACAATAACTATGTGCTTCAACCTCAGGATAAGACCACAGACTCGGTTGAATCAGAGGAAGCAACTGTAACTGCAACTGATAAAGTATCAACAACTAAGGTGTCAACCACAACCCCTAAGTTTAAGAAAGTTAAGTTTGTGCAGTCTACTAGTGACACTAAATTAGATGAAGCAAAAACTGTAAGTGATAATTATCAAGAGGTTCTAAACACTGCAGTTGATCCAAAAGAACTGACACTAGTGAGAAACCTAAGTCAAAGGGTACCTATAAAAAGCCAATTGATAAAATGTATTGCTTCAGATGATATGAGAAAGGTCACGTTGCGTCTAGTTATCCCTATAAGAAAGTAGAGTCTACACCGATAGTAGGGAAACCAGACCAACCAGCCTTAAAGTCAGTACCTAGAATTGCAAGTTCAAGTACTTCTCAACACACTAATAAGATCTTGAATGCAACACCACGTGTAGGTGCTAAACAAATACCAGTGTCGGTCGGAACGAATGACGTGCTTACGACTAATTCACCAAATAGAGTCCCAAGTCAATATAGGTCAGGTCACATACCCCTAACAGACATCAGACACCAGGAAGAGTCCAGGGATACAATAGTGAAATTCACTTTAATAGAATTTATTCCACATCAAATGTCAACCCAAAGGCCAAGAGTGAACATTAATCACTCAGCACCACAATAGGTTCTTAATCAAAAACCCAAGTGACCTGAAAGGAGAGATGGGTATTTGAAAGAGTTCAGTATGTGGATTAGAATGGTATTACCAAGTCAGTCATGGCTTGGGTTCCCCGTGATAACTAACTCTTTTTCTTTCATGTGCAGGAGTTAACTATAGGTCTTAACAATAAATGGTTCGTAGATAGTGGTTGCTCTCGTCACATGACTGGGAATGAAGCTACTGACGGACTTCAAGGGTGGGAACAAGGGATTTGTGTCGTTTGCTGGGAATAAATGAGGAAATATCACTGGAAAAGGAGTAGTCACTAATAGGACAATCACTCTTGATCAAGTCCAGCATGTAGATAAACTTGATCACAATCTTATTAGTGTCTCTCAGATTTGTGATAAGCAGAATTCAGTCATCTTTACTGAAAAAGAAGTGTTAGTGCTAACGCCGGGATTCAAGATACCTGAAGAATGGATTATGATAAGAGCCGCAAGGGTGAATGATCTGTACGTGATGGACATGAATGTAGCAGAATCATCGATGGGAACTATTTGTCTATTATCAAAAGCTTCAGAGTCCGAATCTTTACTGTGGCATAGACGCATGGAACACTTGCACCTAAGGAAGATGAACTTCATCACGAAAAATGGCCTTGTGCAAGGTGTTCCACTAAAGAGTTTTCAGTTCGAAGACAAGTGTGTACCGTGCAAGAAAGGAAAACAACATAAGAAGTCACACAAGTCAAAGACTCAAAACACAATCGCTTCTACCTTTGATTTGTTGCGTATGGATCTCTTTGGTCCAACCAACAAAAGGAGTATAGGTGGTAGTTGGTTCTGTTTAGTTAATATTGATGATTACGCACGTTTCTCTTAGGTTTTCTTTTTAGGTACAAAGGACGAGACAACAGGCACGCTGATTGAGTTCTTAGACCAAGTCGAGAACTCATACGGGAAAAGGGCAAAACGTATCAGGAGTGATAAGGAACAGAGTTTAAGAATTCAGTAATTGGTGTGTATTGCCTGACTAAAGGCATAGTGCATCAATTTAGTGCACCTTATGAGCCACAACAAAATGGGGTGGCAGAACGTAAGAACAGGACTTTGATTGAGGCAGCAAGGACTATGCTCTCGGATTCAAAGCTTCCTACCATGTATTGGGGGCAGGCAGTGAATACTGCTTGTCATGTATTAAACAGAGTCCTAACTGTCAAATCACATACCAAAACCTGTTTATGAAGTTTTGAATAAAAGACCACCGAATTTAACTGACTTTGAACCATTTGGGGTACCTTGTACTTTATTAAAAACGAAACATCAACGTAAGTTTAGTGAAAAGGCTGACGAAGGATACTTTCTAGGTTATGTTCCTAATTCGCCAAAAAAGAGGGTTTTTAATAAAGCTACTGGTATGGTTGAAATTGTGTTTAACATTGATGTAACAAGTTATTCACATGAACCCCAAAATGGTCCGGAATGGTTATTTGATTATGACTCTGTGTTTGAATCATTTAACATTCCTTTTAGTGGAAATGCAGGTACTATGGAAAACGACGTCTCAACCTTAAATATCATGGACGAGGGTAGAGCTTTTCCAAATACAAGCATTCCAACAACATCTAAGAATACAACGACAGAAGATGGGTCTCCAGCAAATAATGAACCTGAGTTACCTAAAAATGAGAATCAGACAAGTAATTCTACCTCTGAAGATAGTGATCATGAGGAGGAAGTTGTTCCGTCTGAATTCATTCCCCCAGTAGGTTAAATATGATCGAATTTGCGAGATAATCTTCAAGTCGATGAAATTGAGACATTGAGAATAAATAAGGACCATCCAACTGAGGAAATCATAGGGAATCCAGATGCCGGCGTGAGAACTAGGAGTGGTGTGAATAGTAACACAGTGTTGTTATCAATGATCAACGACTCTGAGGCGTTTCACACATGTTTATACTCGTGTTTTATTTCACAAGTAGAGCCAAAGAACGTACAAATGGCTCTGAAAGACAATTCTTGGGTTGAAGCTATACAAGAGGAACTTACATAGTTCAGAAAGCTTGAAGTATAGGAGTTAGTGCCTTTGCCTCGTGGAGAAGTTGCTATAGGGACCAAATGGGTCTTTAAGTGCAAACGGGATGATCGGGGCATAGTTACTCGTAACAAGGCAAGACCTGTGGTAAAATGGTTCAACCAGGAAGAAGGGATAGACTATAACGAAGGGTTTGCACCAGTGGCGAAGCTTGAGGCGATTTGATTGTTTCTGGCATTCGCGTCCTTCAAAGTGAAGGAGTTGGTGTATGTCGAGCAACCGCCAGTGTTCACTGATACCAAGTATCCTGACAGAGTATATCGACTTGATAAGACTTTGTATGGATTGCATCAGGCACCTAGGGCTTGTAATGACTCACCTCTTAGACAATGGGTTTGAGAGAGGAAGAATTGATAGTACACTATTCGTTAAGAGGAATGGTGAAGACTTTATACTGGTACAAGTTTATGTGGACAATATCATCTTCGGGTCGTCAAACGAACAAATGTGCAAGGATTTTGAGAAGGTCATGAAGTCGAAGTTTGAGATTAGTGCGATGGGAGAGCTGAAGTTCTTTCTCGGTTTACAAGTTGAACAACGAAAGGAGGGAATGTTTATTCATCAAACGAAGTATGTCTATGACATTTTAGAGTGCTTTAGGATGGAAGGAACAAAGCTTACGACGCATTTCATTACTCCGATATAAGTCAATCACAATCTCGGACCGGGAACAGATAGTGATACTGATGTCGATCCGAATTTATATTGGGCCATGATCGGGTCACTCATGTATTTAACTGCTTCTAGACCTGATATAATGTTTTTTTGTTTGTATTTGTGTCAGGTTTCAAGCTAACCCAAAGGAGATGCATATGAAAGCTGTGAAGCAGATACCCGAAGTTGGGACTTTGGTATCATGTTGATGGAGATCTGAAATTGGATGCTTTCACGGATTCAGACTATGGAAGGTGTAGCTTGAACAGAAAGTCAATGACTGGAGGTTGTCAGTTCCTTGGCGGTAGATTGGTGTCCTGGAAATGCAAGAAACAAACCTCGGTAGCCGTATCAACGTGTGAGGCCGAGTATGTAGTTGCGGGTAGTTGTTATTCACAGGTTCTGTTGATTCAACAACAGTTGCAGGATTACGGTTTGACTTATACTCATACTCCCATTAGGATAGACAATCAGTAAACTATTGCCATAACAAATAATCCATTTAAGCACAGTAAGACTAAGCACATAGGCATAAGGCATCATTTTATTCGTGACTGTGCTGAGAAAAACTTGTTTAAACTGGTAAAAGTTTCAACGGAAGACAACAATGTGGATCTTTTCACAAAAGCATTTGATAGATCATGCTTTGAGTTGTTAGTCCAACTTAATAGCATGCGTAATCCGGAGTAACCTGACCTTAGTAGATTCTTTTTTATGTTTTAAGTTATTAGTTAGAAAAAAGAGAGAAAACCATAAAAATTTCAAAAAAAAGAGAATATTGAAAAATGAGAGAAGTCTTAGAGGCATAGGTTCAAAGTGACGAAATTTAACACACTCTAACAAACTCTAAGTGTTAAACTTTCACACATAATGCACTAAAACTCTAAGCGATAAGCTAATAAAATGTTGAGACACACACGATGATAGACGCAAACTAGAACGCCTCGACACGTGATTCTCTCCAAGAACACACCTAAAACTTTTGCAAGTTCGTAATCGCCTCTGAAGCCTAATTGTACAAAAGTTTTGTTCACCCGGATGCTCTGTTTGCTCTCAAGTTCGACAGAACCTCTGAGCCGTCAAAGATCATTGAATTCACTAAGATAAGTTCATTATATAGCCTATAAGTTCGTGAAGACGCTCCTCACGAATGAACAAATTTATGAGCTATGAGCGACACACACCACTTGTAAGGTCACCTACCTACGGATCCTATCTTGACGCGACGCCGTCCAACGAGTGCGGAATCCTCGTTAGCGGTTTGACGGAATGATCATGCACACGGAACACGGAGACACACACGATGATAGACGCAAACTTGAATGCCCCGACACGTGATTCTCTCCAAGAACACACTTAAAACTTCTGCAAGTTCGTAATCGCCTCTGAAGCCTAATTCTGCAAAAGTTTTATTCACCCGGATGCTCTGTTTGCTCTCAAGTTCGACAGAACCTCTGAGCCGTCAAAGATCCTCGATTTCACAATGAAAAGTTCAATATATAGACGATAAGTTCGTGAACACGCTCCTCACGAACGTGTCTTTGAACTTATTCTAGACTTGTTCAAGATTGAAAAACTTATGAAAAATGTGATTTTTCCATCACACATACCAAGAAACCAAGAATGTTTAAGATGAACGAGAAGAACACGATGAACACTCTTAAGGCTTTGATACCACATGTAAGGTCACTTACCTACGGATCCTATCTTGACGTGACGCCGTCCAACGAGTGCGGAATCCTCGTTAGCGGTTTGACGGAATGATCAAGCACACAGAACACGGAGGCACACACGATGACAGACGCAAACTAGAATGCCCCGACACGTGATTCACTCCAAGAACACACATAAAACTTCTGCAAGTTCGTAATCACCTCTGAAGCCTAATTCTTTTTTTTTTCACCCGGATGCTCTGTTTGCTCTCAAGTTCGACAGAACCTCTGAGCCGTCAAAGATCATTGAATTCACAAAGATAAGTTCATTATATAGCCGATAAGTTTGTGAATACACTCCTCACGAACTTGTAGACGCTCCTCTTGAACTTATCTTTGAACTTATTCTTGATCTTATTCTAGAAGTTAATCTATAACTTATTCTAGAACTTATTCTAGAACTTATTTCTAGAACTTATTCTAGAACTTAATCTAGAACTTATTTCTAGAACTTATTCTAGAACTTATTATGATAGTCTAGAACTTACCATGCAAATGTAAACATCATACACAATCATGATATCAATAACAGAATTAGGTGTGTCAAAGGGGAGTCTGTTGGTACATCCGGTGTGACGACAACAATCTGATAAGTTCATTATATAGCCAATATAGTCAGGAATGAACTAATTTATGAGCATGTAGAGTCACTGACCAAAGAGATCTCTCTTAAAGATATGGAATTAGCTGAGTCTAAGGCTAAGGTTGCTGAGGAAAATACCAACCATGTTCCTACTCCTCAGGATAAGACCAAGGATACGGTTAAATCAGAGGTAGTCAAGGTAACTTAGTCTTCTAAAGTATCTACAACTACTCCTCAGGTTAGTAAAATGGTATAGTATGTGCAGTCTATTTGTAAGCCAAAACTAGAAGAAGATAAGACTGTAAGTAATAATAACAAAGGGGAGTTAAACCAAGCTGTTGATACAAACAATCAGGGCATTAGTAAGACACCTAGGTCAAAGAGTGCCGATAAGAAATCTATTGACAAGATGTCTTGCTTTAAGGACATGAGAAAGGACATGTTACTTCAGGTTGTCCCTACAATAAGTCAGAATCTTCACTAAACATAGGGAAACAAGAGCAGCAAACCTTAAAAACAATGCCTAGTAATACGAGCTGGAGTAGTTCTCAAATTTCTGGGAATAACTCATGTGTGATGTCACGTCTAGGTAGCATCTTTGGTACATAGGCAACGGGCCAAACGCCATAGGTTCATGTAGGGAGCTTCATCGGCCTCTGCTCCCAGCCAGAAATACCTCAACCTCCACCTACTCAAACAACCATTCCACCACCACCACCACCCGTTGAACCATACATTCCGTCGCCAATCATTCCAACCCCCATACAATCCATACCATCCACTTCATCCACTTTCACCGAAAATCAACGGTTTTCTGAGCTGAAAAGCAAAGTCGACTTCCAACAAGTCCAAATCTTCGGTTTGACAAAGGCTCTCGGAGAAATACAGAAGCATAATGCACAAATAGACATCGAGAATGCCGAGTTGAAGAAATTAGTGGGCAAGATTGAGGAAGAAATCTTAGAGCTTAAAACCTTTGTTGCTGATCAGGCGGCCGAGATACGATCAATGCGCTCCCTTATTGAGCAACTATTGAAAAACCTAAAGGCTCAGGGGGTGACAAGCTGCCGGGATCAGGAAGAGCTGCCTAGGGATGGAAATGATGACGGCAATGATCCCAGCGCGCAAAGAGATATTGAGCCAGTAGATTTTTCTGCTGCTCAACATGCTGAGATTCAGGGGGAGCCGAGTCAGTCGGGAGCTGAAGTAGGAGAGGCTGGTTCCTCAAGAACTTTGGAGAGCGATATGATAGATGCGCTAAAAGATATTGAGGAAGAAATAATGGAATTTGATTTTGAAGATGAAATGGAGGAGTTGGAGGAAGGAGAACTCGTACCAGAGGAAATTGTTGATTGGCAATCTGATGACGAAGTGATAGGGGTCAAGGATGAGTCAAGAATAGACCCTCATACAGGTAGCCCATGGGCCAGGATGGTATACAAACCTGTGAGATGTCTGAAGAAAGTGCCAATGAAATCGGTGCCACAAGATGTTCTAGGCAACATGAGATGGTGGTACGTCGATAATGACACAGCTGAAGCAGTCATGGAAGATACATAGGACAAAGTGATTTTGAGAGTGTAAGATCCACTGCACTTAATAAATCTATCGAAGGACGACCTGAAGAAGCTGAATAATCAACCTATCTTCTTTCTCGAAGGGTGGAGGTCTGATGCTAGGAAGTACCAGAAGGTAGTAAAAGTATGTATAGATGCAGGACTATATGCAGGTAGTAGTATATATAGTTCTAGTACTTAATTAAAATGTAAATAGTTAGTTAGAAGCTATCGTCAAGGGGGAGTCTGTTGGTACACCCTGTGTGACGATAGCAGTCTAAGTGTACTAGCATTTTGGTTCAAGTAATATTACAGAGTATTGGATATTTGATGTATGTGTTTATATATGTTTGATAGTTATTGATTGTATGTTTGAACTTGATGTAATGTATTACAAGAAGTTCAAACATAAAATCCAAAGATTAGGTCAAATATAAGTTGAATCATAAAATCAAATATAAGTTGAACATGAGAAATTCGAATTTAGTGACAAATTCGAATTTAACATGGAGGCAGATTCGAATGTGATCTATAGGGCAGATTCGAGAGTGTCAAGGGGACAAACTCGAATGGGCCTTGGGCCTGATTTGAGTTTGGCCCATGACAAACTCGAATGAGCCTCTATAATTAGGTATTAACTCGAATCATTATCAGACTTTTGCAGAATTCGTGTGCGATTAAGCAAAAGGGCGATCTCGAGTTTATCAGTTTTGTGAGTGTTGTTTCGGAGAGAATCTTTCCGTAGGTGCGTTCGTGTTCGTCCGTACAACGTTGTGATAGTCTCTGTGTTCCGTGTGAGAGTTGTTTCCGTCAAGCCGTTAACGAGGATTCCGCACTCGTTGACGGTGTCGCGTCTAGATAGATCTGTAGAGTCGAGACCTTACATCCACCAAACCAAGCAACCTCCTCATAGTTGTTGTAAGAGGAGGCTCTTGAGCACTTACAAGTGTATGAGACACCTCAATGATTGGAAACACCATAGACTTCAAGAGAGGTTGAGAGGTGTAAAGAGATTCACCACAGACGTGCTTGAATATGAGACTAAGGAATCTGGGGTACCTTACAGATGGTGACTAGTGGTGTTGTTCCACAAATTTCTTGAGATTGCAAAAAATTCCATTTGGCCGTATTTAGAGTAATTCCATCCACAAACTACAGACCCACTTGTATTTCATCTCTGCTGAGCTGGTCAAAGCAACCAACCTTGCAACTTAGACTCATTACCACAGAGGCAAATGAAAGCTGTAGGTTGGTGCCAATTCTATTTTTAAGTTAGTAGCTCCAACTCTTGGCTCAGAGATACAACAACAATGTAGCAAGTTTCACATCTGCTAATTTTTAGGTTGAGGTTTGTCATATTTTTTTTTAACTACAGGCAGATGAAGCACCTCTTGAAGCAGAGCAGCAGAATTCTCAACAATTTTAGTATTGTTGAGAATGATATCATGAATAACTTTGGTAGTAGGATCATAGGAGTAGGTGTACCAAAATTCATTCACCGTTTCCAGATACATGACACTAGGAGTAGCAGTCATGGCGTAGTCCAAAGGGTGAGATTTGATGAACTCTACCACGGGTTCATAACCTTTTCCAATGTAGTTCTTTGGGATATTAAGATTGACTACATAGTTGGTGGGTTTGATGGTAAGAGTAGTGTTGAATGATGAATGTTTGATAACATCTTCAACTAGAAACACTGATACAAAGGGATTTGAGGAAGCCCTTTGGGGGATTGATGAAAGTTCAACAAAGGCAAACACTAAGTCTTTTTGACAAAGTTTTGAAGTGTACAGGAAGTATGGAGGTATAAGGTCACAATAATGAGAAGGGAGATGAATAGTTGACGGTTAGGTATATATAGGATTTGAATTTGAGAGGGTTGGAGAGAGAAAAGGGCGGTAGATTTGAAAAGGGGATGACTAACAGAACGTAATGTTTACAACGTCAGCACGTGTGTCAGACCCACTTGACCCACTTGCTTATCTCTTAAACACGTAACCAAAACATTCTCCGCAGGTAATTAAGTTAAATAAATACATGATTTGCATAACATAAGTATGAATAAATGTTAATTGAAAGCTGATGTTCAAAGCTACTGCCATAACCTGTGGTGATGTGGTGTCATCAAAGTTGTTCAATGTGTAACCTGGGCATGAAAACTATTAAGTGACATTTGAATAGGTTTCATAGTGAAACCTATTCTGGAACTCAGCTATTTTGCCAAACAAATTATTGAGTGAGAAGGTTTTAGATTTTAGACATCAGAATAGTTTTGGTTGAAAACACTAGTTTTGAAACCTGTTACATGTCAAACTTGTTCCTATTTTTAAGAATCAACTAAGTACAGAGTCAGTGAAACATGTTCTGTATCAAAGTTGATTATGAGAAATAAGCAGATTTGCATACGTAACTTTTGAACATCAATGAAACTTAGTCACTTTTATTTAACATTCCCAGCTTGCAGACAAGGGTATTAAACCTAATTTCTGAATGTGATCTCTTATGAAGTGATGTCTGACCTCTATATGCTTTGTACTAGAGTGGAAGACAAGGTAATTGAATATGGCTATAGCACTGGTGTTATCACAAAGTATAGGTATCTTTCTATAAACCAATCCATGGTCTTCAAGCGGATGCATCCAAAGAATTTGTCCATGGCAGCTTCCAGCAACAATATACTAAGCTTTAGGAGTAGAAGTGGACACAGAGTTCTGCTTCTTACTGATCCAACTAATTAATTTGCCACCAAGAAGTTGACACCCACCTGTTGTGCTCTACCTATCATGGCTGCAACCTTCAAAATCTGAATCCGTATATCCAATTAAATCAAAGCCTGAGTCTTTGGGATACCAAAGACTCAAACCTGTTGTACCTTTGAGGTATCTAAAGATTCTTTTTACAGCAGCAAACTGTGATTCCTTTAGATTAGCTTGAAATCTAAAACACAAAGAGGTTGCAGACATTATATTTGGTCTACTAGCTGTTAGATATAGCAAGTTTCTAATCATACCTTTGTATGTTGTCACAAAAACAGACTTACCACAGGTTTCAACATCTAACTTTACATTGGTTGCCATTGGGGTTTTAATGTGAAAACACTCATCAAATTTTATTTTTTATAAAAGATCTAGCGTATACTTTCTTTGATTTCCAAAAATTCCATTGGAAGTTTGTTTATCCTCTTATCCTAGAAAGAATGTGAGTTCATGCACCATGCTCATTTCATATTACGATTTCACGAGTAATTAAAAATTCTTGCATAGTTGTTCATTGGTGGAACCAAATATAATGTCATCCACATAAATTTGAACAAGCATAATGTTAGATTTCATTTTCTTTATGAATAGTATGGTATCCAATTTACCTCTAGAGTATCCATTGCTCATAAGGAATTCAATAATAGTGTCATACCATGCTCCGGGGGCTTGTTTCAGACCATAAAGAGCTTTGTCCAACTTATAGACAAAACTTGGATGTTGTTTACCTCGAAATCCTGGGTGCTGCTTAACATATACTGCTTCTTGCAGCTTGCCATTCTGAAATGCACTGTTCACGTCCATTTGGAATACCTGCATGCTCCTGTGAGCATCACATGCAAGGAAAAAACAAATTGCTTCCAACCTAGCCACAGGAGCACATGTTTCATCATAATTAATTCCCTTTTCTTGCCTATACCCTTGACCAACCAGTCTTGCCTTACTCCTAATGACATTGCCTTGCTCATCCATCTTATTCCTGAATAGCTATTTAGTGCCAATTATAATTTTTTCATTTGTGCAAACGTACAAAACTTTCTAAGACTATCCCACCTTGTTTGCCCACCTTTATTGATGTCACCTATTATCTGCTCGTTTGGGTGACACATGATCCACTTAGGATCATGTTTCAAGGAAGATTCTTCTTGATCTTGAAAACCAGTTTCATCATCAACAGGCCTTGTAGAACACCCTTCTTGATCAGCAAATACACTAACATCTTTAGTTTGTTCATTTGTTGAAGGAGTGTCATTGGTGTCTAACATATCAGTGGAAGATTTCAAAAAATCAGCATTTATTGGTTCTAGACATAACATAGCAAGTATATCAGTGCACTTATTCAAACAGGGTGAACCAATATAGTCATCATCATGTCCATTGTGAGTATCAGGTTCCACTCAGGATGATGTGGAAGCTTTAGAGTCTTTATTTTCAACATTTAGATGTAGAAGTTCATCAAGGCTGAAGTCTCCTAAAACTGATATAGGATCAACTTGGAGTGAGGAATTGGCAGATTCTTTAAAGGTAACATTGATAGTTTCATCAACCACCTTTCTTCCAGGATTGTATACTCTGCAGGCCTAGAAAATTGTGGAATATCCAACAAATAATCCTTCATCAGCTTTGGGTTCAAATTTAGCCAGCTGATCCCTTGTGCTCAGAACAAAGCAAGGCCATCCAAACACATGGAAGTAGCTTATATTAGGCTTTCTCTCTTTGAGTAACTCAAATGGAGTTTTATTGAACCTTTTCACCACTAAGGATCTGTTTTAAGTGAAGTTGACAGTGTTGACAGCTTTTACCCAAAATAATGAGGAGAGACCTGATGCACACAAAATACTTCTAGCAGCTTCTATGAGGGTTCTATTTCTCCTTTCACCAACTCCATTTTGTTGAGGAGTCCAATAACTGAAAAGGTTTGAGAAATTCCTCTTTCTTCAAGAAATCTTCAAGGGTACTGTTTTTGAATTCAGTACCATGAACACTCCTGATCTGCTTTACTTGGGTAGAGTTCAAAACCTCTATCTTTTTTTTATAAAGCCAATAATTTCTCTGGCAGCCTCTCCTTTAGTCTTTTGGAAAAAAATACCCATGTGTACCTGGAGAACTAATCAACCATTACTAAGGTGTATCTTCTTCTTCCTAGACTAGGGACATTAATATGTCCCAACAAATCCATTAAAATTAAGAAAAGAGGTGAATCAATTGAGAAATTGTGCTTAGATTAAAAAGATGTCCTTTTTTGTTTACCTTTCTCACATACTGAGCAAAGTTTATCCTTAACATAGGTTATCATAAGGCAAATTTGTCACCAACTCTTTCTAACAGAGTTTGTTAATATTCTTGAAGTTCAGGTTTGAGAGTATTTTGGGCCATAACCGAATGAGGACTGCATTAGTTTTCCATTTACATTGTGTATAAAAGTATTTGGAAGTTCACCAAGTGTGGACAGATCAGTTTTCAGATTTTTGATCTCAACAATTGAAGCTGAAGTATCAAGATCTCCTCCAAGACATGCTTGAATTTGAGCAGGGATTTGCTCATTAATACATTGATTCACTCCCTTAGTAGAATGGCACCAAGAGTCAACAATCCTTTGGAGCTTGGAATGCTTTAAGTCTGTTTTGTTTTTCTCTTCTAATAAAATAGTGTTGATGTGTTTTACCTCATCAAGTTCAGTTTTCAACTTATGAAAACTGTCAAGTTCATTAGATTTAAGTTCAAGATCATTTTTCAAATTTGAAAACTTAGACTTTAGAGCATTCTTCTTTTCAACAGCAGCTTTGAGATTCACTAACAGATAATCCAACATTTTCTCTTTTCCTCAGCACTGTAACCTTAAAAATTATGCACCTTATACATCATTGTAGGATTCCAGTTGTCTAAAGAGCGAAGAGTCTCAGCTTCAGATAAGTCTTGTTTGAAACTGCTTGATGAAGGAACATCATCATTGGCCAAAAGACAATTGTTTTCTTCCTAATCGGATGATGAGTCAGAGGCTTCCCAATCACATGCTTCAACGATCAGTCCCTTCTGTCCATTGGAAGCTACAGAATCCTCCATCTTCTTCAACTTGTCCATGGCTATAAGATACTTAACCCTATAGGCATCATCCTTGTTAGTCTTGTAGGGTTTAGATGGGGAGCCATGTAACACCCCGACTCCCGGGCACGTACGTGTAATTACACGATTGACTGATTATTTTATTGAGTATTGCGTTAGCCCAATTGTGTCTTGTATAGTGGATTATACATGTCGGGATGGATATTACGTGGATTCGGGATATAATTTTACTGGATTAATTATAATTACGGATTACCGAAAATAAATGGATTTATTGATATAAATAATGTATTTTTCATAATGGGGCTGGGTATTGGTGTCGAACCCACGATATAACCAGATACGTATATTATACGTATGTGCATTACTTGTTTTATTTTCCTTCCATTGTGAAAAAAAAAATATTAAGACAAGGGTTTTGTGCGTGTAATTGTTGCTGCTGATTAGATGGAACTCAAATTAGTTGAATTAAAGTGCTGCAAAATTGATTAAAGCTTCAAAGATGGTCTTCTTCACTTGAGCAAGGTAAAGATCCTTAAATTGAATATGATTTTTGTGAGTTAACTGATGTGTAATTTTAAGAATTTCTTGGTATAAGTGTTTGTAGCATTTTGGTATCATTTGTATGTGTTTGATGGCTGGAATCGTGTTATGGAGATTAAACCCTCCTGACAGAACAGAGAAAGAAGAACACAGAGCTGCAACCCATCGCGGTCGCGATGTGCTGAGCGCGGCCACGATCCACGGTGCAATGGGAAGTGCAGGCTAGGGCTCGGGCGCGGTTCGCAATGTTAGTGCGACCCGCGATGGGGGCAGTGCGGCCACGACATGGCTAGTGGGCCAGATTCTGTTTTTGGGCCTTGGGGCCTATTTGGGATTACTTTAGGGGTAAATTAGTTGTGTTAATGATTATGGGATTTGTCTGATAAATTGGAATTAATCTTGGGAGATTTATTATGTGTTCAGGAACTGACAAAGATTGGTACGAGTCAGATTTGGGTCAGCGGGCTAGAGACTATGTGCGGGGTGATCTAAGTGAGTACGCGAGATCTTTTAAAAAGATATGTCGCCTTCAGTCTTTTAGTCTAATATTTTATATGTGATTATATGAATTGTTTGGGCACTGCGAGCTGCCCCTCAGGTATGAGCTTACCTTCGCTTATATATGAATATATAACACTGTGTATGAGATCCATTATGTTGCGATCGGGATGAGTTATCGTGGGAGCTGAGTAGCTCTTTAACCCTGTGTTGGGTTCCCATATATATATATATATATATATATATATATATATATATATATATATATATATATATATATATATATATATATATATATATATATATGGTTATGTTATTGTCAGGTCGCTCCTGAGCTTATTATTATTGCTAGCCTCCACGGGTGTGGCTTGGCCACAGGGGGGAGGGTTTTCCCAAATTGAGATGATTATCTCAGTATGTATTGGATCGCAACTGCCTCTTGGGTAGAGGCTAGCATGGCATGGGTTATGTCGGATAGTGTAGGGACACAGTATTGCCTTGCGTATGTGTTATGTGATTATGTGTTTAAGTGCAGCTTCTAACTCTTGTGTACTCACGAGTTGCGACGCTTACGTATTCAAGTCTGAATATGTCATTAGGCGGTCAGGAGATAGGGCCGCCAGCTCCTGAGAGAAAGTAGGAGCTTGATCTTGCTCTTGCTGAGACCTCTACATTTTGTTGATCGTATGTTGCTACTTTGTCAGGAAAACTTTGGGTATCTGTATCGGGTTTTTATGTGGATATTCCGATCTAGGTTTGGGTTTGTAGGTTGGGTTAACTGCTAAACAGTGACGCTTATGTTATGTAAAATGTTTTTAATTTGTCAGTGTTTGTTTAAACCTTTGACATGTGTTATGGATAAGCAATGCGATATTGCCACCTGTGTATTCTAAATGAAGTGGCATTTGTGCGGGTTTGGAGGGTGTTACAAGCCAACAACTTTAGACCCATAGTCTGCAGCTATGTGACCAGTTTTGCCGCATTTAAAGCACTCAGCCTTAGATTTATCAAATGCTTTCTTTCTGATGGCACTTGATTCTTTTGTAGCAGTCTTGTTCCAAATTTTTTCTTGTTAAACTTTTGACAAGGATTGCAATAATCTACTCAGCATCAAGTTCACAAAAATCTTCATTCTTCTGTTCATCCTCAGAAATGGCCTCCAGGTTCCATCATCATGAGAATCAGTCTGTGTCAACACATCACACACCTGATTCACAGGCTGCCTTACATCAGCCACTAAGATTGAACCTGTCTTAGATATTTCCAAGGCATTTCTCTTTTAAAGCCTTGATTGCTCATCATTCAGCAAGGGTCCATAAAGGTTTACTAGATGCCTTTGATGGTGCCTGAGTTTCTGAGTATAGCTGAAAAATAGTTCCATTCTTTAGGCAGAATATCTAAGAACTTGTTAACCAATGTTAGACTGTCCTTAGTGATCCCAACAACTTTGAGATCATTATTAGAACAATAAACCTGGTGTGGGTTTCAGTAAGACTCTCATTTGGCTTTGCAAAGAACAAATCATATTATCTAACAAGATCATTGATCCTATTATCTAATGTGAAAGTGGGACCATCATAGACAGTACACAAAGTATCCCACATTTTTTTAGTTGTCTTTGGTTTCTCAACCTGCTTGTACACATCATCTGGGAGAGATATCACAAGATAGATCCTATGTTTTCCATCGAGAGTAACTAGTGTCTTGTCTGCATCAGACCATTGAGCTTTAGCTTTTTCAATAGTCTTGCTTTCGGAACAACACCTTCTGCAGTGGGGGTGATGGTAGGGACAGAGGTAGGAACATAAGGACCTTCCATCACTATTTCTGGAAGTTGTACATCAAGATTCTCCAGGTAGAGTATCATCCTGCACTTCCAGCCAGAGAAGTTTTGATGGTTGAACTTAGCGGGTTTAGCCATTAAACCATTGTCATAGTAGAATGACGAGTTAGAAGCAGAGTTGTCCATAATGGGAAAATTGGAATGAATGTGAGAGATCTTGGGTTAACACACAATCCAACACTACTCTAACACTAGTTGTAGGTCCCAAAGGTTTCCTAAGTATATTTTGATTAACTTTAGAGGGGGGTTGGGGGGGTGAATACACATTATCCTATATCACACAGATTATTCTCAATGTTTGTATATGTATGTTAACACTTGTTAAATTTACAAACAAGTTTGGATTGCGAAAAGATCCGAACAGAGATAACAGATTTGAACAACAGACTCCATATGGTCATGGACACACTCAAAAATAGTTATATAGATATGACTCACTAATATTCACTTACTGTATAGACACTTAGTGTTTACAAGACACATAATGATATGCTTTTGGAAACTAAAGAACTTAGACACACTTAGCTTTTTCACTCAAGTTGAATTGAACGTGGATGCATGAAAAACACACTTTCTTTTTGTACAACCCTTCTCTATTTGTGTATATCTCATGCTCTTTCTCTCTCCTTGGAAGCTTCTCTTTTATATGCATTCAGAGGATCCCAGTGAAGCTTCTTCATTGGCTGTAGAGAAAGCAGGAATGTCTGGGAAAGGGACAAAATTGCTTTTCTGCACCAGGACAAGTCTGATAAAAGAGGTTTTGTCTTAATACTGCAGAATCTTTGTCTTTTTCTTTTTGTCTATGTCGTCTTTACCTTTACCCCAAAGAGGAATTTCAACTTGTGACCTTTATTGTTCCTTGTAAATCCATTTGGGGTACAAGAAATGGTCTGTCACCCATTTCAGATATCCTTTTCGTCTTCATACATCAAAACAGTTTTGGCAGATATATAGCAGTTTTGATTTTCCACATTATCTTGAATCTAAGGTTGATCTACCCGTTCAAAACTATGTATGATGAAATGGAAACATATTCCATGAAGTGTTAGACATGCTCACAAAGAAGAAGTCCTTGTCACAAAGAACAGAATACTTAATCGTGGTAAACTGTCCAACAGATATGGACAACTTAGACATAACCAGTCAAACCTGTCAAACAGATATGGACACCTTTAACAAACTGCCAACTTACAATTAATGTAACAGTGTAACACAGTGTTAGACTTATTATTTAAATTTCAAGTTAATAATTTAATTTCTTTTATGTAAGTGTTTATGTAATATTTCATGTTCAAGGACCATTTATGTAATTTTTCCAAAGTCCCTATGGATACAAAAGCCATATTTGATGTAGGAAATCAGTTAATGAATGAATAAATACTTTTTCACTGGTATATTTTCTCTCTAGTGTTTATTCATCTTCTTCATCCTATGAAGTGTTTGCATATTATTCACATTGATAAATCAGATTATATGTTGCTCTATATGTCATAATTGTGTAATATCTGGGAAATCAAGCTTCCATATGGTATCAGAGCAAGAAATTGAATTTCAACTTGGAGCTGTGTTCAAAAAACATAGCATGGTCTTCATATTTTTCTTCTCAAAGAGGTCCAAATCTCTAATTCTTTGCTAAAATATTCTTTGTGTATTGTTTTTTTAATCATCAAAAGTGTTTTGTTTATGAAAAATCACATCCTTTTCAAGCAGTAAATGAGTTTTTGTGGAAACCTTCTGTGTTCGCAAATTTCATCACCTGCATCTCAAATTTGACCAAATATAACATCAATTTTTGTGTAATAAGTGTTTATTTGTGCCGAAAACGACTTATTTGAACTTATAATTGAACATTTATGTGAATTAAAACCTGTTTTTTTGCGATAAATCTTAGAAAAATCATGAAAACCATGAAATACTAAAACCTTTGAGGTCTTAAAACTTCAAGGTATCACTCGGTATTCTTCTGTATTTGGTAAAAAGGTTACTCTCCTTAAAACTTGCTCTAAATGTTGCAAAAAGGGTTTGCTTTTTAAAATTTTCGGTAAAAGTTAAAGGTTTCGGTAAAATTCAAAAACTCTCGGTACTTGGTCAAAGGTTTCGCTAAAATTAGATGTTTCAGTGTTGCAAAGGCTTCAATATTTTCAAAGCTTTACTAAATACCGTAACTTGAATGTTTCGGTAAATACCAAAACCTTGGAAGTCTTGGTAAATAAACGAAACCCTGAAAGCTTTGGTAGAAAAGGTTTCAGTGTTCTCAAAGGTTTTTGTTGAAATGGTTTTGGTTTTAGGTAAATATCGGGTCCTTGAAAGGTTCGGTTGAAAAGGTTTCAGTGTTTGGTAAATATTGAAACCTTGGAAGTCTCAGTAGATACCGAAACCTCGAACGTTGCGGTAATACTAAAACTTAGGAAGTTTCACTGTTTTTTTTTCTTGAAATTTTCACTAATCTTTTCAAGGTTGCAACACTCCTATTCTTAATTCTTTCTAAAAACAATTATCCCCAAGTTTCCAATTCAAAGATCTTATTTTCAAAACCAATCATGGCAAATGAGGCTCTAATCATGGGAACGGATATCCATTCTCCGGTTCTCTACCGTGGGGAGTATGATCAATGGAAAAGAAGATTCCTGAGATTCTTGCACTGCATGACTTGGGCTCAGTATGCTCAAATCCCTAGAAGAAGGTCCTGCAGAATATTTCACCATCATACCTACTAAATCTGATAACGATCCACCAATTCCCGAACTTCGTGAACCACGAGGTTCTCAGACTAAACACGAAAGACTCAGAGCTAAAGCTAGCATTCAGTTAAAGAACTATCTCCTACAAGCTTTCCCATCACAAGTCTCAATAGTATTGACAGTCAAGAGACTGGAAAAGCCATGTGGGATGAAGTTGCGCACTAGATGCGATGGTCCGAAAAGGGTGACAAGATAAAAAGCGAGAACATCAAATCTGCCTTCTCAAGGCTCGAGATGGAGAAACTCTTGAAAGTACATATAATCGTTTCTGCTCCGTTTTAAATGAATTGAACAAGTGCAAAGTCACCATCCTACAGGATGGCATCATTCTCTATTTTCTTGCTTCTCTACGACCTGAATGGAGCTCCACCTGTTGTATAGTGAAGAGAAATCATGACATGAATGATATCAATATCCATTTCTTATTTGAAAATCTGCAGGAATTTCAAGACGATGTTGATGATCATCTAGCAATGAGGAACATGGTTGATTCTTTATCTGCCAGTGGGACCAGATCTGTCAATGATATGCTTACCCTGGTGACTGATATCAAAGGCAAGGCAAATCCCCAGGTATCTCCTACTCCTACAATGATTCTTAAATGGGTCAGTGAAGCTATGAACCTGACAATTCTTCTAACTCTGAAATGCAAGACTTCCGTGATCATTTAGCTCTTTAATCAAACAATTCAACCAGCGGTTCTTTAAGAAAAAGACCAACAACAACTTGAGGTATGAAACTGGTTGTCGTATGATAGGGAAAAGAGAATCGATGGTCGAAGAGAAGAGAGAATAACTGATCATAGAGACAATACCCGTGAACCCAGGAGAACAGATCGTCATGAGGAACCATGAGGTGATCACAGAGACGAATGGGAAATGAAGAGGGAGGAGAAACGTAAAAATCATCGAGATGACAATCGAAACCCTGATGAGGAAAGAATTAAGAGGCTGGCTGGTGAAGACAAAAGGAGCAGACCTGATGATAAGCTTGTAAAATCTGGGAAAAGTCTTGTCTCTTACAAGCGTGGCGAACCGGGTCACTTCGCCAAAGAACGTGTTAAACCCTTCCAACGAAATGCTGACTACTATCGACGAAAACTGGCAATAATTGAAAGGAAAGAAAGGGGTAAAGCTCTAGTAGCAGAGGATGACTATTGGATAGATGATCAAACTGATGATTAAAATGATGGAGCTAAAGATGTTTCATGTTATAAGGCAAATATGTTCGGTCTCGACTCTGGTGATCAAGGGTCCAATAGGCGGGTGGTTGAAGTACAGCCCATAGAAACCAATGCTAAAGGAAGTGAAGGAAGTGAGGAAAGATATGCCTCGGATGTCGAAAAGGATGAAGAGATGTCCACCTCATCCTGTCTGATGACAAACGACAAAGATTACAACTCATCAGATGGTGAGACGGGTGAGGTACATTTTGAATTTGAATATTACTTAATCAATGATTTAAAACATATCCCTGAAAAATATCTTTCTCCAGAACAGAAAATTTTTCTTAAAAAAGAAAAGGCCCACACTTTTTAAAAATGATTGCTAAAAGAGCAAAGTCAAATCTAAAAAATTCAGTTGGACATAGTCAAGATTAATAATACGAAATCTTCATTGATTGAAACTTCAAATAAAACTAAAGAAGAAAACAATTCTTTGAAATCTCAGGTTTCTAAAGTGTCAAACAAGTTTGAATCCATCTTATGTGAGAACTCTCATAGTAAACAAAAGTTCAAAATGATTTCCAAAGAAAGAGTGGAGTTGTAAGCCAAAACAAAAAATCTTGTGGATGAATTTTTGAAACGTGACCAAACCGATCAGACCATCCACATGTACAAGCCCAAAGAAACACATTTCTATCATTCTAAGGAAGGTATTGGGTATGAAAGTCCAAAAATTCTCAATAACGTATCAAACATTTTGCCTACCTTGTATGATCATTGTTACATGGGACATGGTTTTAAGGCAGTTTTTCGTCGATCAACAGAAGAGGCTTAAATGATGAAGAATCAAAAAGAGAGATTTACAAAAACAAGCATACATCTTTTGACTATGAGGGACTACTAGAGAACCCACTCCGAGGGATGAATACATACATGGTTACTCACAGTCGGAAACGGATGCCAAACCTGTTGGATCAAAATCTCAGTCTTACATTCCCACCTTTATTCTTCAAAACAAAATTACACATCTTGAAAAGGAAGTTTTGAAAGGTGTGGAGAATTTTATTCGCAAAGATTTTGAACAAACAGTTCTTGATAATGTGTATCAAGGTTTTCACTCGGACTTACAAATTCATATTTCCTCCATTGACTCCCAACTTTTAGTAGAGCTGCCAGAAAAGCAAAAATTTGATTTTGAAGAAGAGAGAAATTGTTCCTAATCAAGGAACAAAGTTTTAAAATCCAATTCAAATCCAACGATGATGACCAGGCTACATACCTGACTATCATTAGGAACATGAAAAATGAAATCTCTAAACTGAAACAAACCAAGCTCTCCACTCTCTCCACTGACTCAAAGGCATAGGTTTCTGCAGTATCAATTAAAATTTCCAAAAACAACAATACAAACAAAAATCTCAAAAAACCTAATGTTGAAAAAGGCAAAGAAATCTTGGAAGTTCTTATGAGAATTCTAAAGGATCATCTGAATAAATCCAAAAGGGTAGTCAAGCAAGCTTCAATTTTCAAGAAGGCATATGTGCCATTGCATGTCATTTCCAAAAATTTTACTTCAAGTTGTAGATTGAATGTAGTAAGGAAAAACAAAGCCAACATGAATGTAAACTGTCCTTCAAAACATTGTTAGGTAATGAGAAAACTTGATGGTTCATGTTCTTCTACTTCGTTTACTTCTGTTCCTGAAAATTAAAATTAAAAACTTGAAAATTACCATGACAAACGAAAGGGATCAAATGCAACAAATTCTGGACTGAGAAAAGGTCTGTCAGATAGACCAAATCTGAGGGTTCCAAACAACCCAAAGCTGAAATGAAATCCAAAAGTACAATATTCATATGGGTCCCAAAGATTTTTGCATTAAATTTTGGCACTAATAAAAAATGAGTTCCTGCAAAAATTCTGTGACATATATTTGGAATTCCATCTTGTGCTAAACTGAAAAAACCCATACTTCAATGAATTCCCGTAGTGTTTGATTGATCTGATGTAGAATGGGTCTTGCTCATTTCAATTTAGGTAACGAGCATTAATGAGATGGATTTTGTGCATCTCAGGTTAGAACCTGAGCTTCATAGAGATGGTTTCTACATACTTCATAGAGAACCCATGCTTCAAAGAGATGGCTTCTAAACCTTAGTATTTGGAACCCGTGCTACAGTGTTTCTGAAACTTCCACCCTGACATGCATATATGAGGGTCAGTTCAACATCAAGGACGAAACGATAATAGGGAGCATGAATTTCTTTCTTATATTAGGCTTCCATATTTAGTTGACTGATATTTATTTTGTCTTGCAGGGCGAGTTCTCATCTACGCGTTAACAAGGACATATTTTTATTTTTCACTCTTCTAGTATGCAAATGTTTTAAAAGAAATAATTTTTAGTGCATACTTGTAGGGGGGGAGTGGTTTTATTTATTTTTTAAAAGTTTTTCTTTCGCTTTTTTAAGGAGTTTTTGTTAACCCTTAATGATGCAAACTAATTTGGATTTTATATGATCATCATTTAAGGGGGTGAATATTTTCATTTGATTCGAGGAGATTAATCCAATTTTTCATGCCAATCAGGATACATTTATTCATTCTGATACTCTTATAATGGTTCATGCTGACTGACCAGATCTCATGATCATAATTCTCTGAGAATCTCTCCATATCCTGTGTATTCGTTCACTACTGAATTCATTCATATCTTAATTGTGTTTCGTTCTTATTCTTTCATTCAAATAATTCTATCCATGCCTTGATATTTCATATCATTCTGAATCCCGAATCTCACTCAAATAAGAATATCTTATTCGTTGAATTATCTCATTCTGATTCTTCCGGATTCATTCATTCATCATCGTACTCATTTGATTCATTTCATTGAGTTCACCCTCATAACGCTAAAGCAGTTCTTCTGAGCATACCACGTAATCTGTTATAACTGCTAGTTCAGAACTTAAAGTTCATCACGCTTGATGATATCTGTTGACTATAGTCCACCACATGAGCGTATAGGCATATTATCACTCATATGGTCTACCCAGGCCCAGATGACCTACCCACAGAGTAATCCTTCCAATAGATGAGAGGTAAGGGTCTTTAGATCTAGTTAAGGACGATCAAACACAATGAAGGTGTTCATCGGGTCGAACAGAGATAAAATTATAATGTGAGGGGTATATACTAAGTGGAGATGGGGGTGCAGCAAATCTTGCTTTGCTGATAAAAGTGAGTGAGAGGGAGCTTTAATTGAAATATGATAATTGAGAGCTTGAGGGGAGAGAAAGGACTAAAAGAAAAGAAAATCCTATCCAAACTTACAAATAGTTCGGTTTCCTATATATGCTATCAAATCTTATTCGTTAAAATTTGGTATTGAATAAGACGTCATAGAGCCAGAGACACAAGAATTGAACCCCACTAGCTACTTAGTTGCTTCTTAAAAGGCTACTGTTTCATTTCTCATGGAGATATACCACATATGCTATCGATTTCTCATTTGGAGGTAATTGATATTGAAACAGGAAGATTGAGTCATGTCTGTGTTACAATTAATGCTTGTCTAATGTGACAAAGCCGAAACAACTGTAGTGGTGCTTATTAAAAGTATTTCTCAATGCTTATCACGTAAGTTCATAACTATCGTGTTAATAGGAAACCTAAGTGGTCCTGATTGTTATTTTACCTTATAATTCGTATTTCAATGTCACAGGTTGCAAAGCCTAATGACTATTTGTGATGATGAAGAGCAGATTTTCATATTTCGAGGGGTAGTAAGCATCTTGCCAAGGTTATCTGAGAAGGTTAAATGATAATCAAGATTCTCTTAAACATCATGAGTGGGAGAATAAGTTTGTATGTTAAGGGGGAGAATTCTAAAGGTTCTAAGAAAGCAAGTAGTGAAGAATTCAGTGGGAGAAAGGAAAAAGAAAGAGAATGATAGTTTCAACCAGAATGAAAGTTAATATGAAGAAAGTCTGTGTTCGGTTGAATGTTCAAGTGGGAGAGAACAATGTCAAAGTCAGGGAGATAAAGTTGTCAAGGATCAAAGAAAGTCAATGTTTAAAAGTTTAAAACCTTCATGTCTCTCTAAAGCCAACAAAACACACTACTCATGCTAAAAAAATACAAAAGAAGAGAGATAGAGAGAGAGAGAGAGACAGAGAGAGATCTTAAGAAGATGTATGATGAAAATCTTTTCAGTCCGTTCCTCGAGCATCATTTCGATTTCATGTATTCTAAGGAAACGGTTGGGAAGATATCTAAATGGTGGCTCCTAAGGCTCGATGAACGATCTTGATCTGAGAAAATGGAGTATGAGGTGGTAATGATCAGTGGTGCCTAGCCTGTAGAAAAGGTCTAGTCCAAGGTTCGAATCAATAAGATCAGGGACATATCATGCCATAAGATTTTCAAGATCTGGTCTCTAGCGTTTACAGTTTTACGTAAAAATGATGAATTATCTACCTTTAATAAGACAGACCTGGACAATCTCGAATATGATGATCTTGAGTGGATCTTTCCCCATTTTAAAAGGGCAAGAACTCTGATGATTTTGTTATGTTAGCTAGAATTGAAATAGGGGGAGAATTTTTAGACTTATGATTTCAATTTCTAGTTAACAATTTTTGTTTGTAATAATTTAGTTTCTTTTATGTAAGTATTTATGTAATATTTCACATACAATGACCATTTATGTAATTTTCCAAATTCCCTATGAATAGAAAAACCATATTGGATGGAGGGAATCAGTGGATGAGTGAAGAAATACTTTTGCACTCATATATTTTCTCTCTAGAGTTTATTCATCTTCTTCATCCTATAGAGTATCTGCATATTATTCACATTGATAAACTAGATTTATGTTGCTCTATATGTCATGATTGTGTAATATCTGGGAAATCAAGCTTTCACAAAGACTTGGGCTGATTTTTCAAATCACTTATCATGTTTGTTTGAGGCATTAAAAAGACTTCAAATTTCCCGCTAAGTGTATCAAACGGGTTTGATAACAAATCTCGCCCTATGATATTGAGTAGGTTTGATTGAGGCCTTTTTGTGCTTAAAACTTCTTCTTAGCCACAAGTGTCAAATGATCAGTTGTTGGTTGCTCTGCTTGTTTCGTGTCATTCATTTTCCTCAAAACAACCTCTTGATAGTTGTTGAGGTTTTCAAACACAATGTGAATATCCATTTCGTCGATGTCCTTGGTTTGCTGGATGATCATCGAGTATTTTTCCCACTCCGGGTTCAGCCTATTCAAAAACATGACATGAATGTCCAAATTTAACTTTGATACTCTGTTTCTCTTGATCTCACTGACCAGATTTACAAATCAATAAATATTATTCTCTATCTGCTCACCTTCCTTAGCTATGAAGTTTTCATACGTCATAAGAATGTTTCTTGCTCTGTTTATAGCAGCTTTATTTGATCCCCGCATTAACTTGCATACCTCATCCCAGATGTATTTGGCAGTCTTATTGTTAGTCAAGATGATGTATTTATCATTTGGTATGGACAGAAGCAGAAACTTGTAAGGTCTACCACTACGAGATCTATCTAGACGTGGAACCGTCAACGAGTGCGGAATCCTCGTTTACGGGTAGACGGAAACAACTCTCACACAGAAACACGGAGACTATCAGAGGCTGAACGAACGACACACGAACGATCCTACGAACTGATTCTCTCCGAAACGGCACTAACACTGATGATAAACTCGAGATCGCCTTTTGCTTAATCACTCACGAATTCTGCAAAAGTCTGATAATATTTCGAGTCTATCCCTAATTATAGAGGCTAATTCGAGTCTGTTATGGGCCAAACTCGAATCAGGCCCAAGGCCCATTCGAGTTTGTCCTCATAGACACTCTCGAATCTGCCTAGCTTCGAATCTAGGTCTACATTCGAATCTATCACAGATTCGAATGTACAACCTTATAGAATTCGAATCTAACTATTTCACATACTCAACTTAGTATTGAACCTTATGTTTTTACCTTATGATTGATTTTATCTTTGATCTTTATGTTTGACCTTCTTGTAATACGTTACATCAAGTTCAAACACACAAACAATAATAATTATCAACCATATATAAACATATATAACAAACACTTGCTAGAATCACAATGTGGGATCACTTAGACTGCTATCGTCACACAGGATGTACCAACAGACTCCCCCTTGACGATAGCTACTAATATTTCACACATTTGATTAAGAACTTTTTTTATTATTTATTCAAACTACTTCCAGCATACAAGCCTTTTTCAACACCTACTTTGACTACATTCTCATATTTCCTAGCTTCACTATCCATATGTGCATCACTAGAAATCTTACAAGCATGCAAAATATGAAGATCATCTCTAGAAAGGTTTACCAGGTGAAGAGGATCGTAGACTCTAAGAATAACTTTTTCTTCAAAATCTTCCATGACCGCTTCTCCAGTCTCACTCCCAGCATACCACCAATGCAGATTCTTCAAGACATTCTGTGGCATAGGCTTGAGCGGCACCTTCCTAAGACATCTTACTGGTTTGTAATGGATCCTCATCCAAGGTCGCCCAGTTAGAGGATCAATACGTGAAGGATCTTCTACTCTTTTTCCAACCCTTGGATTTAGGCGTTCAAACTTTCTTGATCTTCCCTTTTTTCTTATGATTCTTGCAATTACGTCTACGTAGGGATCATTGCCAATATTAATCAGATCTTTCCATGCTAACGCTGTGATCTCGATCTTTGGCAGTGAATTGAAAGCTTTCAGAGTTCGTCTCAGGTACTGGAGCCCGTCTTTCCTCTTAATTATGAATAGCTGCAGTTCTCGATCAAAGAACCAGCTTAATATGCTTCCAGACAACTTCCTAGTACCCGGCACCCTCATTTTCCTTTTAAGCTCTAACTCCTTCTGTTCAGCTCTGAACCACAATTTTCTCTTCTCTTCATTTGTTAGTTCTCTGGCAGGTTCCTCTATTGATGGCTGAACATTTAACGCAGCATTCACTACTTCTACGTTAACAATATCATTCCCATCTATCACGTATGTATCAGTGATAGGATTCTGCTGTACGATGATCTCATCAGCTTCATCGTCCTCATCAGCACATACCTCGTCATCTGATTTCCAGTCAACTATCTCTTCTGGTACAAACTCACCCTCTTCCAGTTCTTCATCTTCAACATCAAAACCTAAATCCATCGGATCATCATCAAGATCCATAAGAGCATCGATCATATCACTAATCTCAAAATCTGTAGGCTTAGATGAATTCGCTTCTCCTACTTCTCCTTCTGCTAGACTAGGCTCCCCCTGAGATTGAGCAGTCTGAGCAGCAGAAAAATCTACTGGCTCATTCTGACTTTTAGGGCTGGGATCATTGCCTTGGTTGTCTTCATCATCATCATCTCTCGGCCTCTGTACTTGTTGATCTCGGCACGACGTCTCCCCTGAGCCTGTAAATTTTTCATTAACTGCTCAATTAGGGAGCGCATCGACCTTATCTCAGCTGCCTGATCTGCTACAAATGATTTTAGCTCTGTGTTCTCTTCCTGAACTGTCTCCACAATCTTTTTCAAATCGGCATTCTCCTTATCAATATCTGCATTATGCTTCTGAAGCTCACCGATTGCCGCTGTTAGCCCAAAGATTTGGATATCCTGGAAGTCAACTCGATCCTTTAGGCGCAGAAACCTTTGATTTTCAGCATATGTGGATGAGGTTGATGGAATGGACTGAATTGGCGTTGGAATGATTGGCGATGGGATATATGGTTCATCGCGAGGTGGTGGTGGTGGAATGGTGGTTTGAGGTTCTTGAGATTGAGGAGTTTGAGTTTGCTGAATTTCTGGTTGATTTGTTGATGCAGAAGCTGGTCCTTGCATGAATCTATGACGCTTGGCCCGTTGCCTCGTCACTAAAGGAGCAATCTCTTCTTCTTCAAAATCGGAGTCATCAGACTCTCTTGTTGCTCTCCTCCTCGAAGCTTCTTCATTAACTACCAACCTTGATCCATATGTTCCTATTTGAACATGAGGTTCAGTAGACACTAACTCTGGAGCTTCAACTTCAATTTCCTCCATTTCTTCTGATTCGGTTGCAGATGATGACTCATCATTACCAGTCTGCTCTAGCACATATTCGTCCACATCTCTCAACACATCTTCTTCTCCCTCTGGAGGCTCAAGTAATTCACCCACCAATGCTGCAGCTATATCTTCATTAGCATGAGGACCTGCCTCCCAAATTTCATTTAGAGTTTGACAAAATTGATCAGCTTCGCTTGGGACATTTGAAGGCCTTGCTTCTTGTATTTCTGGCTGCTGACTGGTAGAAGGCCTAGACGCCTGAGTTTGACTCGCAGAGGTTCTTTGTCTTCGCCTTTGTGCACGCGGTGGCTGTGGTTGCTGTTGTTGTTGTGGCTGTGGTTGTCTCGGTTGAACTTCAACTTCCCCTGCCCAGTTGGCAATATCTGGGGCTTCAAAATTCCTATCCAAGATGGCTCCAAACAACGGACGCTCAACTGGAACAGCCAATCTTCCTCTGTGCGAGGAACAATCAGCAAAGATCCTCTTATCCATTACAGCTACGCTTTGAATCTCATTCGACTGAGGCAGATTCGGCAAGAAATGCCTGATAAGCATGATGATGAACCGTGGATACAGCAGGAATTGTTGATTTTCTGGAGCGGTGATTTGATGAACAAATTCGGAGAAAAACATTTCCGAGAAACTGAATGGTCGATTATACACTATCGCGATAATCCCAGACTGGATCTTCGAGACCATATAGTCAAAACCGGCTTTCTTTGGTGCAAAGCAGACCATAAAGATATGAGCCAGAAATCTCCATTGGCCGATTAGCCCGCTCTTCATATAAGAAAGCTTCGTCACATCAAGACTATAACCCATTCTCTGAAAGGCCGCTTTCCTAATACTCAGAGGAAAGTCGATTGGCCCAGACTCCTCTTCCTGTGAACCCAGCTGCAACACCTGACGCAGCATATCCGCAGAAAACACTAGCGGTTGGCCATCTATTCTAGTTCTTAGCACTGTCAGGGTGACAGAGCAGTCTACCTGAAGATGATCATAAAATTGACGAATATATGGTAGAACAATCTGAACATTATGGGACAAAGCAAAACCGATCCTAGATTCTACTAGGAAATCCAACATTTGTCTGAATCTCTGTGCCTCAGGGATATGATGGTCGGGGTGAAGGACCATATTGTGCTTCGGTACAAACACTCGAACAACCATATCTGCACAAAAATAAACTATTAGATTCATTAAAAATCAATAAACTTGTTTAAATTCAAATCTGTTTTATTTTGAACTTGTTTAAGTACAAAATCCAACACAATTAAATTTCTACAAGTTTAATAAAATTTAAGTCAAATAATGCAAATAAAAGACAAATTCGAATAAACCCAATTTCGAATTTGATGACAGATTCGAAACTAGTGTCCTTCTCGAGTCTACTGACAGACTCGAGAAACGTCTAGAACAGATTCGAACTGTCGACCCCTACTCAACACTAAATCCCATGATTTTAACCATTTTGAACTTAGAAAATCACATACATTAGTCCAACTAGGTTCTAATGACTGATATTTGCCTTTAATTTGACTATTTATTGGTCTAAACTTGGTAATTTTGGAAAAACACGATTTAGACCCATAAACCTTCAAAAATCAATGATTTTGCCTAAAATGGTGTATAAAACTACATGAATCTTGTACAATCAAGTTGATTATACCTAGATATAACAGTAGAATCAAACACTTTAGCAATAAACTCGACAAAATGTCGTTTTTGAGAAAACGATAGATTCGAGGAATAGATTCGAAATCGCCACAGTAAATTCGAGGATATAGATTCGAAAACAGTAAGGAGTTAATGACTTCACTGTAAACCTATATATACCACCTACCTTCGAATCTATGGCCAGACTCGAGTCTACTGACAGATTCGAAAACCCAGTTTCGAGTCTGTCCTAAACTCAAAAATCACCAACACTTAGAAAAATTTCGAAAATTTTGAAATAACTTTAACTATTTCAACCTTTTCAACGGTATTGTGTAACAAGATAAACTATGCCAACTCTTTTACCCTAAGCACATGATTTTTCACGCAGTGTTTATTTTATCCAACTTTGAATGCACCCTCAGTAATTTTTGACCTTTTACCTAAGTAAAAATTAAAATAAAAATAAAAGTAACCTAAAATAAAATAAACTAAGGTAAAAATAAAAAATAAAATAAAACTAAGTAAAAATGAAATTTTAAAATTTTGACTGAAAATTTAATTTAGACTTAAGCTATTCCTATTAAAATTTACAACCTAAGCTAAATACTAAACAAAATATTTTTGATGAGTATAGTCTAAGAAAGGTTCAATCAGATAGCGATGTCAGAGACTCACTTTCAGTACTTAAACTTTCACACTTAGGAATTTTTGATTCCTTTGATTGTTTGTCGTGAAATACCCATTTAGCCGATTGTTGGTATTTACCCCTTTAAACATTCTACAATTTGGAATATCCCTTGACATTTTTATTTATCATGAAATTATCTTACGTGACTCAGACATAGACATACTTTTATGATCAAGGCACACAGACAAAGATTCTAAATTGTTGGTATTTGCAAACTTTCTTTAAAAGACAAACATCGGACACAGGTCTGTATTTTACGTACAACAAAGCGACGTATCTGCTAACCCGAATCTAAACAGAGGCAACCGGTCTGTACTTACGTACAACAAAGTTACATGTTTTCGACTCTCAATTTTATATGATTTTTCTATTCTTTCCATTTTCAGATGTATTTGATGTTGCCATACATCCCCAGAAAGTTTGCATACCTCATTTAGACTCAAAGTTTGTATGTCTTATACATAAAAATTAAGACCGATTGGTCATTCATTTAAGTTAGTGACACGATTGACTTTTTCTTGAATATTTTATTTGCCTTGAGACTCCCCATATGTATTATGCCTACCAACACATCAAACTAAACTAAAGTATAACACTTAGAATTTAGTTGCATTATGTGTGAAAGCCTAAACACTTAGAGTTTGTAACGACTGTGCTAATTTTCGTCACTTTGAACCTATGCTTCTAAGACTTAACTCTTTTTTTTCTGATATTCTCTTTTTTTTTTGTATTTTTATAATTTTCTCTTTTTTTCTTTTGTTTTTCATAAGAAATAGCAATAAAATAAGATAAACTACTAACTTACTAAAAATAGAAACTTACCTAAAATAGAAACTTACTAAAAATAGAAACTATCCTAAATTAGCAGACTTACTATAAAAAGACAGAAATACTACTACTATAAAAGGAAATAAACTACCACTAAGGCCAAATTACTCTGGGTTGCGCATTCCATTTAGTTGAATTAAATATTCAAACCGTGAGTTATCAAATGCTTTGGTAAATAAATCAGCATTATTATCTTCTTTTGCCACTTTTACCAATTTGATTAAGTTCTTTTCAGCACAATCATGAATAAAATGATGTCTAATATCTATGTGCTTTGTTTTGTTGTGTCTAACTGGATTATTAGTTATAGCAATTGTAGATTGATTGTCTATCCTAATTGGAGTTTGAGTATAAGCCAAACCGTAATCCCGCAATTGTTGTTGTATCCACAGAACCTGTGAGCAGCAACTACCAGCAGCAACATACTCGGCCTCGCACGTTGACACGACTACCGACGTTTGTTTCTTGCATTGCCAGGATACCAATCTCCCTCCTAGGAACTGACAACCTCCAGTTGTTGATTTGCGCGTCAAGCTGCATCCTCCGTAGTCAGAATCCGTGAACGCCTCCAACTCTAGATCTCCCTCCGCGTGATACCAAAGTCCCAGATTCGGTTTCGACTTGAGGTATCGTAGAATCCGCTTCACAGCTTTCATATGCATCTCCTTCGGATTCGCTTGAAACCTAGCACAAATAGACATAGCAAACATAATGTCAGGTCTTGAAGCAGTTAAATACATAAGTGATCCAATCATGGCCCGATATAATGTCGGATCCACATCGGTATCACTTTCAGTACCCAGTCCGAGATTGTGATTCACTTGAATCGGCGTGCTAAAATGGGCAGTCAATTTTTTTCCTTCCATCCCGAAACGTTCCAATATGTCATAGACATACTTCGTCTGATGGATAAACATCCCTTCCTTCTTCTGGTCAACTTGTAACCCCAAAAAGAAATTTAACTCTCCCATAGCACTCATCTCGAATTTCGACTTCATCACCTTCTCGAAATCTTTGCACATCTGTTCGTCTGATGATCCAAAAATGATATCATCGACGTACACTTGTACCAAGATAAAATGTTCTCCCTTCCTCTTACCAAACAGAGTACTATCTATCCTACCCCTTTCAAACCCGTTCTCTAATAAATGGTTGGATAGAGTCTCATACCATGCCCTAGGTGCCTGATGCAATCCGTATAGAGCCTTATCTAAGCGATATACTCTATCAGGATATTTTGGATCTGTAAATTCGGGCGGTTGTTCTAGATACACCAACTCCTTCACTTTCCCATACAGGAAAGCACTCTTAACGTCTAATTGATATACCTTAAAGCCCTTGAAGGAGGCAAAAGCTAGAAACAACCTAATGGCTTCCAGCCTTGCTACTGGTGCAAAAACCTCGTCGTAATCGATTCCCTCCTCTTGGTTGAAACCCTTTACAACTAGCCTAGCCTTGTTGCGCGTGACTATACCCCGATCGTCTCTTTTGCACTTAAAAACCCATTTGGTTCCTATGGCAACTTCCCCTCGAGGTAATGGAACTAACTCCCACACTTCTAGTTTCCTAAACTGCGAGAGTTCTTCCTGCATCGCTTCAACCCAGGAGTTATCCTTATGTGCCATTTGCACATTCTTAGGCTCTACTTGCGATATGAAACATGAATAGAGACATGTGTGATATGGCTCGGAGTCATTTATCATCGACAACAACACATTGTTGTTATTTAAACTACACCTAGTCCTCACACCCTCGTTAGGATTTCCTATGATGCTTTCTATAGGATGGTTCTTGTTAATCTTAGAGGTCTCTATCTCATCAACCCTTAGATTATCTTCTAAGTTAGATCCTATTTCACCTAATGGGGGAACAGGCTCAGTTTCTACATTTTCCTCCTCATGGATGTTTTCCTCAGAGTTGGAACTTGATGCTTGAGTCTGATTTTCAGTGGTAGGTGCTTCTGGATCAGCAACTTCTGGAGATCCATCTCCTGTCGCAGTAGGCTCGGATGTGGATTCAAACGTAGTCCTCGGAAAGGTATGGCCATCGTCATTCAGATGCAACGTCGCCATGTCCTTTTCGATTGTACCTGCATTTTCATCCAAAGGAATGTTAAATGACTCAATTAATTTATCATAGTCAAATATCCATTCCGGACCTGTTTGGGGTTCATGTGTATAACTTGTGACTTCAATGTTATACACAATCTCCACTGTACCATTTGTTTTGTTAAAAACCCGTTTGTTTGGTGAGTTCGGCACATAACCTAGGAAGTATCCTTCGTCAGCCTTTTCACCAAACTTCGGTTGATGTTTTGTACGTAAAAGAGTGCATGGTACCCCAAACGGTTCGAATCTAGTTAAATTAGGTGGCCGTTTATTCAAAATTTCATAACATGTTTTGTTCAAAGATTTGACTGTAAGGACTCGGTTTAAAATATGGCACGCGGTATTCACTGCCTCCCCCCAAAACATGGTAGGAAGCTTTGAATCCGACAACATAGTCCTAACTGCCTCAATCAGTGTCCTGTTTTTACGTTCGGCCACCCCATTTTGTTGAGGCTCATATGGTGCACTGAATTGATGCACTATGCCCTTTGATAGGCAATATACACCAATTACAGTGTTTTTGAACTCAGTTCCATTATCACTATGTATCCTTTTAACCCTTGTTCCGTAGGAATTCTTCACTTGGTCTAAGAACCCGATGAGCTTGGAAGCCGTCTCGTCCTTTGTACCTAAAAAGAAAACCCAAGAAAAGCATGAGTAATCGTCAGTGATAACCAAACAGAACCAACTACCTCCTATACTCCTTTTGTTAATTGGCCCGAAGAGGTCCATGTGCAACAAATCGAATGTTGAGGTTATGGAGTTCTGCGACTTGGACTTGTGTGCATTCTTATGTTGTTTGCCCTTCTTGCACGGTAGACACTCGTCCTCGAACTGAAAGCTCTTCATAGGCACACCTTGCACCAGTCCATTCTTCGTTATGTAGTTCATCTTCCTTAGGTGCAAGTGAGCCATGCGTCTGTGCCACAGTACCGATTCCGTCTCCGAAGCTTTGGATAATAGACAAATTGGCCCCATCGAAGTCTCCGGCTTGTTCATATCTAGCATGTACAAGTCATTCTTCCTTGGCGCCTGCATCAATACCCATTCCTCAGGAATCTTGAATCCCGGTTTTAGCACTAACGCCTCAGTGTCCGTGAACAACACTGAGTTCTTCTTGTCACAGATTTGAGATACACTAATGAGATTGTGAACCAGTTTATCAACGTGATAAACTTGGTCAAACTTGATCGTCCCATTAGTGACCACTCCGGTACCCGTGACGTTTCCTCCTTTGTTACCGGTGAATGATACAAACCCCCGATTCCCACCCTAGAAGTCTGTAAGGAGACTTCGTTCCCCTGTCATGTGCCTGGACCATCCACTGTCGACGAACCACTTGTTGTTTGGACCTGTGGTAATCTCCTGCACATGAAAGAAAATAGGTTAGTTATCACGGGGAACCCAAGCCATAATTGACTTGGTTATACCAATCTCGTCCACATATTTAAACTCTTTCAAATACCCATCTCGCCTTTCAGGTGACTTGGGTCGTTGAACAGGAGTTTGTTGTGGTGCCGAGTGATTTAAATTCACTCTTTGCCTTTGAGTAGGCATTTGTTGTGGAGCTCTAGAATAATTCCTATTATATTGCATTTCTGACTGTGATCCCTGAGCTCTCACCGGTGCGTACTGTCTAACTGGAGTATGAGACCTAACTGGAGTGTGTGACCTGCTAGGTGTTGTGCTCCTATAGACTTGTTGAGGTGCTGACCTAGATTGATTAATGACACGATTCAGTGAATTTGTCCTAACCACTTCCTTTGGTCCAACCTTTACCGGTGTTTGTTTCACAACTGGTTTTGGTGCGGCCTGCACAGTTTTCTCGGTACTCTGAGAACTACTAGTGCTCGCCACATTGGTTGAGGGCTTAACAGGTGTTGGGTTCACTGTCTTAGGTGTAACATCGGCTTTCCTAAGTGGACAATGAGAAGCAACATGCCCCTTTTCATGACATCTGAAGCAAGACATCTTATCTATGGACTTCTTATGTGTTCCCTTAGACTTAGGTGTCTCACTCGCGTCTTGGTCCTTTTGTACATCTATGGCGACTGGCTCATCGTCCTGATCAGCCCAATCAATTTTATGTTTTCCTGCAGGTGTTTCACTGGAGGAAGTCACAAATTTGACTTTCTTAACCTTGACGGTTGTGTCAGCCACCTTAGTTGTATTTTCTACTATTGGCTCAGATTTAGGTTCAGGTGTGTCCTCTAAGTCTACTTATTTGTCAGTTTTCTCCTGAGGCTGAGGCACATAGTTTGCATTAAAAGGTGGAGGAATTTCATGAAATCCTAGACCTACGGGCTTTTTAGATTGTCTCTCGGCATCTAAAACTTTCCCTAGGTTTAGGCTTGAATTCCTGAACTTCTCTAGCTTACTGTTTGCCTCTGCTACCTTTACCTTTGTTTCAGCTAGCTCAATGTCTTTGTCTTTAAGGTTTTTGGTCAAGGCCTCTACATGCTCATACATAAGCTCTATCCTAACACACTGCTCACTCAGTTTGTCTTTTAGAACTATTACGTCTTGAGCATCAGCCTTAAGCTTTTCTTTAAGATCTTGCTTGATATCGTTTAGTCTAGCGTTTTCAATTTTTAAATTCTCATTTTGAGCAGTTATGGTTTTATGTGATTCTAAGACTAGATTTAACCTATTGTTAGAATTAACACACAACGCACATAATTCACGAAAAAGAGAGTAAGTCAGACTAACCTTTGAGTTATCAGATTCCACGTTGGCCATCTGAGCAGCAAACTTCAGAACTGTCTGATCATTCGTCTTTTCCACCCACATCGGACTGTTTTCCCTTGTGGTCTGCTCTTCTCCTTCACACCCAGTCTCTGTGACTTCAGCCATAAAAGCCCGAGCATTTGACTCTGGATGTGAGCTCCAGTCATAAGTACCATCTAGCTGTCTGTCTGAAGTGACATTGGATAGTAGACCAGCTAGGTTGGCTTGACCATTAGATGAACTTGGAAGGTAGCGTTGTTGAGACTGATTCTGAAACTGTCCCTGATGCTGACTCTGCCCTTGGTACGTTTCTACCTTCGGTGTCTGGCATTCTCTGGCGAAGTGTCCCAGACCTTGACAGTTGTAGCACTTTACTTTGGACTTATCAAATCCAATCCCCTTGTTGTTCATTGTCAGATTCCACCCAGTTCTTTTAATGAATCTCTTAACCCGTTGGGTTACCATGGCCAGTTGCCATTTAAGATCCATTTCCTCAAGATCATCAGGGTCGACCTGATCATAGTCCTCATCCAGAGAGCAGGATAGTTAATCTTCCCCTGAACACAATTCCCGTACGCGGCCACAAAAGAAGCAAGCAGATTCAAATGTTCTTCCGCTGATTTTGCGCTCATGGGCATCTTCGAATAGCTCTGAGATGTCGATGCCTGTTGTACATGAGGCTGCGGTTCTTCCGATCTTCCTAATCCTAAGAACGCTCTGTTTAGCGTGTCATCAGTCTCTGCTAGTGACGACGTTTCTCCGGTGAAAAACGCTGTAGCAGTCTTCAGATCGGCGGTCGCTGAAGGTTTTGTTGACTTTCCAAAATACATTGCTGGATTCTGGACTTGTTCGTAATCAGTTTCGGCCTTCAGTAGCTCGAAGTGATATGCCCGCAACGTTCCCACAATATCATCCAGAGATTGAGTATAATACTTGTCTTCATTCAGCTTGATCATTGCCACATACATAGCCCATTTGGCTGGTAAGGCATTAAGAAGCTTATTGTTCTTGTCGGTGTCAGTATACTCAATCCCGTGACTTTCAAGTTCCGTCAACAGATGATAGAACCGGGTGATGATATCATCTAGCTGTTCATACTTTAACGCCTTGAAAATCGCAAACTGTTGTTTCAACAGCTCTGTACGCTTTCTACGAACCCTAGGATTACCCTCACACCTCTTCTCTAGAGACTCCCAAAGTTCCTTCGACGTCTTTTGAGTCCTAAATGTGTGCAGTATATCCTGAGGCAAAGCCATTCGGATTATCGAGAAAGCTTTATTTTCGGCTTCATACAATTTCTTATCATCCTCCTTCATCATTTGGTATGATAAGACTTTCTGACGGCCTTCAACTTCAGAAACTGGTGGAATATATCCTTCGTCGATACACACCCACATGCGCATGTCATTAAAACGCACAAAATCGGTAAACCGATCTTTCCACCAGTAATAATCCTCGATTTTCATCAGCTTAGGCGGAGCGTTTGCCTTCCCGACCTCGTGGTCCATTTCCAGGAATTTTTGAAGATTTGACATCTTTTCGAAAGTAATTGAATTGAACTTAATTAATTTAATTCGAAACTAATTTGAATTAATTCGTTCCAATCTAGGTAGATTCGAATATAATCAGATTCCAATTTATTTGGGATTAAATTCGATTAAGTGTTATAATTTAATTAAACTCGAAATTATGTCAGATTCGAAAAGTCCTCAGATTCGAAGGTCAGGCAAACTCGAAGTCACAACAGATTCGAACCCTATTCGATACTAGACCAAACTCGAATTAAACTCGAATGTAAGTAGACTCGAGACCCTATTCGAATGTAGCACAAACTCGAATTAGATTCGAAACCCTCTGTATCAGACTCGAAAGGAGCGGATTTGGTTAGACTCGAAACTAAGTGTAACCCTAATTACCCCTAATAGATTCGAGCGCCGCAAACTCGAAAAACGGCTAACACTTTGATTTTTTAACGTTTTGCAGATTAGATCAATATTTTTGAAATGAATAATATTGATTTCGATCAAAAACGTGAAAAACCACAAAGTTTTTCCCGGATTACTATTTGCTAAGCTCGACGGACACGAAAAACACGATTTTGAGAGTAAAACCGTCCAAAAGCGTCAGGAAACCTAGAATGTATCTAGATGAACACGAAGAACACCAAGAACACTCCGTAGGCTCTGATACCACTTGTAAGGTCTACCACTACGAGATCTATCTAGACGCGGAACCGTCAACGAGTGCGGAATCCTCGTTAACGGGTAGACGGAAACAACTCTCACACAGAAACACGGAGACTATCAGAGGCTGAACGAACGACACACGAACGATCCTACGAACTGATTCTCTCCGAAACGACACTAACACTGATGATAAACTCGAGATCGCCTTTTGCTTAATCACTCACGAATTCTGCAAAAGTCTGATAATATTTCGAGTCTATCCCTAATTATAGAGGCTAATTCGAGTCTGTTATGGGCCAAACTCGAATCTGGCCCAAGGCCCATTCGAGTTTGTCCTCATAGACACTCTCGAATCTGCCTAGCTTCGAATCTAGGTGAACATTCGAATCTATCACAGATTCGAATGTACAACCTTATAGAATTCGAATCTAACTATTTCACATACTCAACTTAGTATTGAACCTTATGTTTTTACCTTATGATTGATTTTATCTTTGATCTTTATGTTTGACCTTCTTGTAATACGTTACATCAAGTTCAAACACACAAACAATAATAATTATCAACCATATATAAACATATATAACAAACACTTGCTAGAATTACAATGTAGGATCACTTAGACTGCTATCGTCACACAGGATGTACCAACAGACTCCCCCTTGACGATAGCTTCTAGTAATTCACACATTTGATTAAGAACTTTGTTTATTATTTATTCAAACTACTTCCAGCATACAAGCCTTTTTCAACACATACTTTGACTACATTCTCATATTTCCTAGCTTCACTATCCATATGTGCATCACTAGAAATCTTACAAGCATGCAAAATATGAAGATCATCTCTAGAAAGGTTTACCAGGTGAAGAGGATCGTAGACTCTAAGAATAACTTTTTCTTCAAAATCTTCCATGACCGCTTCTCCAGTCTCACTCTCAGTATACCACCAATGCAGATTCTTCAAGACATTCTGTGGCATAGGCTTGAGCGGCACCTTCCTAAGACATCTTACTGGTTTGTAATGGATCCTCATCCAAGGTCGCCCAGTTAGAGGATCAATACGTGAAGGATCTTCTACTCTTTTTCCAACCCTTGGATTCAGGCGTTCAAACTTTCTTGATCTTCCCTCTTTTCTTATGATTCTTGCAATTACGTCTGCGTAGGGATCATTGCCAATATTAATAAGATCTTTCCATGCTAACGTTGTGATCTCGATCTTTGGCAGTGAATTGAAAGCTTTCAGAGTTCGTCTCAGGTACTGGAGCCCGTCTTTCCTCTTAATTATGAATAGCTGTAGTTCTCGATCAAAGAACCAGCTTAATATGCTTCCAGACAACTTCCCAGTACCCGGCACCCTCATTTTCCTTTTACGCTCTAACTCCTTCTGTTCAGCTCTGAACCACAATTTTCTCTTCTCTTCATTTGTTAGTTCTCTAGCAGGTTCCTCTATTGATGGCTGAACATTTAACGCAGCATTCACTACTTCTACGTTAACAATATCATTCCCATCTATCACGTATGTATCAGTGATAGGATTCTGCTGTACGACGATCTCATCAGCTTCATCGTCCTCATCAGCACATACCTCGTCATCTGATTTACAGTCAACTATATCTTCTGGTACAAACTCACCCTCTTCCAGCTCTTCATCTTCAACATCAAAACCTAAATCCATCGGATCATCATCAAGATCCATAAGAGCATCAATCATCTCACTAATCTCAAAATCTGTAGGCTTAGATGAACTCGCTTCTCCTACTTCTCCTTCTGCTAGACTAGGCTCCCCCTTAGATTGAGCAGTCTGAGCAGCAGAAAAATCTACTGGCTCATTCTGACTTTTAGGGCTGGGATCATTGCCTTGGTTGTCTTCATCATCATCATCTCTCGGCCTCTGTACTTGTTGATCTTGGCATGACGTCTCCCCCTGAGCGTAGAATGTATCTAGATGAACGAACGAACGACACACGAATCTAGATAGATCCTGCCTAGATTGACAGTTGTGAAACAAACTTAGTTGAACCGTCAACGAGTGCGGAATCCTATACTTCCAGCATACAAGCCTTTTTCAACACATACTTTGACTACATTCTCATATTTCCTAGCTTCACTATCCATATGTGCATCACTAGAAATCTTACAAGCATGCAAAATATGAAGATCATCTCTAGAAAGGTTTACCAGGTGAAGAGGAGGAAACCTAGAATGTATCTTGATGAACACGAAGAACACCAATAACACTAAGTAGGCTCTGATACCTCTTGTGAGGTTTACCACTACGAGATCTATCTAGACGCGGAACCGTCAACGAGTGCGGAATCCTCGTTAACGGGTAGACGGAAACAACTCTCACACAGAAACACGGAGACTATCAGAGGCTGAACGAACGACACACGAACGATCCTACGAACTGATTCTCTCCGAAACGGCACTAACACTGATGATAAACTCGAGATCGCCTTTTGCTTAATCACTCACGAATTCTGCAAAAGTCTGATAATATTTCGAGTCTATCCCTAATTACAGAGGCTAATTCGAGTCTGTTATGGGCCAAACTCGAATCTGGCCCAAGGCCCATTCGAGTTTGTCCTCATAGACACTCTCGAATCTGGCTAGCTTCGAAGCTAGGTCTACATTCGAATCTATCACAGATTCGAATGTACAACCTTATAGAATTCGAATCTAACTATTTCACATACTCAACTTAGTATTGAACCTTATGTTTTTACCTTATGATTGATTTTATCTTTGATCTTTATGTTTGACCTTCTTGTAATACGTTACATCAAGTTCAAACACACAAACAATAATAATTATCAACCATATATAAACATATATATCGTCACACATGATGTACCAACAAAACTTTCTTGCAATCTTATCACACTACTTTCTTCTTTTCTGAGAATCAGTTAGATTCACATCAGAAACTTCTTGAACTCTTTCAGGAACTGGTGGATTACCATTAGGTACAACTGATATTGTTATGAGAAATTAAGCAGGTCCATCTGTTAGTGATTCTAGCATTACATCAGCTAAGTCATGAAAGCATATAAAGTCCAAAAATCTTTCCTTCCATTGTATGTACTCTCCTGTATAATCAATTGTGGGTTTAGTCTCGAAACCCGTTGCCAAAGAATCTTTAGACATCTTCAAAAATTGAATTTGATTTTCCAAGATCTTTTATGAAAAACTTAGTGAAGTAATCAAAATCTCGATCACTAATCACTAACTGAATTTCGAATGACTCCGTAAGAATTTTGAATAGTTAGTGCCAGATATCGATAGACTAAGGCTCGATCTCGAAATCTTCACTATCATCTCAAATCTCTCTGGATGAATTTTGAATAACTCACAAAGAATCTCGAATTCCTTGCTAAGAATTACGAATGCCTTTATGTGAAATTCGAATGCCTTTAACTGAATTTCGAAGCAAACTGAATTAATTATAAAGTTAATACTTCAATTTTGAACTTAAAAGTTTCAATCTCGATGATCTCTGATTGAATCTCGATCACTAACCCACAATCTTGAAGTCCTTAGATTGAATTTCGAATGGCTCTTCACAAAATTTGAAATCCTAAGATTGACATTCGAATGAAGAAGCTTGAAATTCGGAAAATGAAGATTGAATTTCGAAGAAGGAATGAAGAAATTCTAATGATGAAGGTGTAATTTCGAATATGGAAGGATGAAAATCGAATATCCAAGTAATATCAGTTTTATCCGAGATTCTAACCATCTTTTACGGTTCTAAGTCAAAAACACTTGATTATTCACATATTTGATCGAATCTTTCTCAAATACTCACTTTAATCTCCCCTTTACAGTAGAAACAACTTTAACAAAAGAATTTTTTCTAATTCTCGATCAAATTTCCAAAATCAGTGAAAAGCCTCAAGACCACTTACTTGTTCAAACATTTTGAAAATACTCAATTAAATTCAGTATGTTTCGATAGCGTACCCCAAAAATACAATGTAGACTTGCTTGACCCATAATTGATCGAACCATATCTAACAGGGTTGGATTTCTCCTTTTAGATACACCATTATGTTGTAGAGTGTATGGAGGAGTCAGCTGAGAAATCATTCCATAACTTCTTAGATGGTCATTGAAGTCTTCGCTCAAATATTCACCACCACAATCAGATCATATTGCTTTTATTTTCTTGCTGAGCTGATTTTGTACTTCATTTTGAAGTTCCTTAAACTTTTTGAAAGCATCAGATTTATGTCTTATCAAATAGACATAACGAATCTACTGAAACCATTAGTAAATGTAATGAAGTATTTATAACCTCCTCTAGCTTGTGTTTTGAGAGGTCCACATACATCGGTATGTAACAATCCTAATAATTATGAGGCTCTTTCATTTGTTCCGTAGAACGGAGCCTTAGTAATCTTTTCCAATATACAAGATTAACATTCATCAAATGATCAGTAGTCAGATATTCCCAAAAGTTTTATCGCTTGGATTTTGGTGATGTGATTCTTGTTTATATGTCCAAGATGACAATGCCAGAGATAAACTTGATCTAAGTCATAATGATGTGTTTGCATGTGATCAAGATTTATTTCAAAACCATTACGAGAACAAGCATCAAATAAAAGACATTGGCTTTATAAATAAAATTTTTAGTAAACTCAATGGTAAATTCAAATCCATCATATATTAAAAAGGAAAGAGAAATAATAGATCTAGCCATGCTATGAACATAAAACAATTTTGAAATTCTGTTATTGTTCCCGACGGTAGATGCAGTTCATATGTCCCCACGTCCTCTGCAGCAATCCTTGTTTGATTTCTAACGCGGACAATCAATTGCCCTCTTTCAAGCTTCCTTCTACATTTCTACCATTGCACATTGTTACAAATGTGAGTGTCAAAACCAATATCTGTAACATCCTAAGAATTTAAAATGATGTAATTGAGGTTAATTAGTTTGAATTTTTGAATTTAATATAATTATGTTGGATTATGAAAGATAATTATGTATTTGGAATTATAAAAGTTGGTTGTTTTATTCAGAAATTGAGAATTTCAATTTATTAGGTGAAAATAATTACTAAAAAATGTTGGTAGTGAAATTCTAAGGTAAATATTTGAATTTAAAGAAATCACATAAATTAAGGGATTGAATGTGTCAAGAGCCGAAAGTGTGGAATAAAAGGATGGAAAGTCTTTTATTTTGTTCATTTCTTTTTACTAAACTCTCAAACTCTCTCTCGGCTCTCTCATCATCTTCAAACCAAAATCAACAAATTCGTGGAATCAGATGTTGAAAATCTGGATTCATGTTGTTAAGAAGGAACTAAAAGCATTGCAACCAACAATTTAAGATAAATGTCTCTCAAAAATTTTCAAAGTTAAGGGTTTTGGTTTGGTTTTGATAAAAATCTGAATCTTAGATTTCAAGTTATAGATGTTGTTGCATGTATGATTAAGTTGTAGATTTGATCAAATCGAGTGTTTGGGATGATATGTACTGAATTTCAGCTTCTGTTTCAAGCTTAAAGTATGAATTTGAGGATTTAGTGTGTGTATTCGGTGTGTGTCGATGGGTGGTATAAAAATGGCCAAAAAGTGTTCAATTTGGTAGTAAATGTGTTAATATTGGTGTTAAAAATGTTAAAATTGAGTATATTAAGTTGGCATTAATTGTTTCAAACAATTGGACAAGTACAAAAATAATTGAAATAAATCTGGAAAATGACAAACTGCACAAGCATGAACTCGGAGGTGGTCCGAATTCTGATCTGATATGAACTCGGATGTGGTCCGAACTTGAAGTTGGTCCAGATTCGGGTAAGGGTCCGAATTCGGTTAAGGATCCGAATTTCGGGTCAATTATTATAAAACTTATAAAATTTAGTTTTATGAAATTTAACAGCTATTGACATGATGTTGTGTTACAACTGACTTAACAGGTCCTTTGTGGTGTTTTTGAACCTACAGTGGGGTACTTTGTGGATCCGGTTGAAAACCCAAGGAGAAATAAGATAAACTGAACTTAACTAACACACCGACTGTGAGTACATATGATTTCGCATGTCTATATCTATTTTATGTTAGCTATTGCCTGCTGAGATATGTTGTTTCACATTCATTTGGAATTCTACTAACCTGCATAGACTTGGATGCACATTGATACTTGTTGCATGCCCTTTCTTTTGTTGTGCATCTTTCGATGGAACTGCGGGTCGCATCTGTATTCCGATGTTACTGCGCTATATGACACGGAGGTGGTCCTCCGAGGTTCTGGTAGGCAGTAAGTCATCCCTGATGTTATGTATGTCTCAGATGGTTGGTTTAATGTCGAGCTTTGGGCTCGAAGGAGTTGCGGCTCGTGTTCCGTACTTGGTGTACGAGGAGAGTATACGACGTGTGTCGTCGGTGTTACTCTTGGTGGCTTCATAAAGATTTATAGAATGCGTAAATCTGTGTATTCACTAAGCTTTGCTTACCCCTCAGTTGTTGATATTTTTACTAGAAAGGAATTGTTGGAACTGTCTGAGGCCGAGCATGCTGCTCATCTAAAGGCCGAGCATGCTGCTCTTTAAGTGTCAGTTTTGGTTGCAACAAATTCAGTTTTTAGGACACATAATTTCGGGAGCTGGGATTTCTTTAGATCTTGAGCGATAAAGAACTAGGAACCGCCTCGTTTATCTACAGAAGTTAAAAGTTTTCTTGGATTGGCGGGGTATTATCAGAGATTTATAAAGGATTTCTCAAAGATTGCAGTTCCTTTGACTGCATTAACGAAAAAGAATACACCGTTTGTTTGGGAAACTGTGCAGCAAGTGGCATTTGAGATTTTTAAATAGACATTAAGTGAAGCACCAATACTTGCTCTGCCGGAGGGCAATGAGGATTTAGTGGTATACACAGATGCTTCAGGATTGGGACTAGTTGATGTGCTGATGCAGCGTGGAAAGGTTATAGTATATGTCTCGAGACAGTTAAAGCCAACGAGAAAGATTATTCAACTCATGACTAGGAGTTGACCGCTGTTAGGTTTGCACTGAAATTGTGGAGAGATTATCTATATGGGACTAAGTGTCAACTCTACACGAACCATAAGAGTTTGAAATACATCTTTAGTCAGAAAGAGCTTAACATGAGACAACGTAGGTCTATGGAACTAATTAAGGACTACGATTGTGAAATACTCTACCATCCTGGTAAGGCAAACGTGGTAGCTGATGCTTTGAGTCGAAAAGCTTATGTTAAGGACTGTTGCTGCATGATGACGTCCACGATGTTAACTTCCATGATTATTGATGATGTTAAAGCCGCTCAAGAGGAAGCTATAAAGGAAGAAAATGTTGATGCTGAGGATATTCGAGTACAAAAAAAGATAATGGAAACAAGTGAATCGGAATTGAAAGGTGTATATGGATGAATCTGGGTGCCGAAGTTTGGTGGCATGAGAAGAGTAATTATCGAGGAAGCACATCAGTCCAAATTTTTTGTACATCCCGGGAGCACAAAGATGTACAATGAATTGAAGGCAGACTTCGGGTGGCCTGGATTAAAGAGAGATATTGGTCAATACATGGAGCGATGTAGGACTTTCCGGCTTGTGAAAGCCGAACATCAGCAACCTAATGGTAGTCTGCAACCGCTTCCCATTCCGGAATGGAAGTGGGAACACAACACTATGGACTTCGTTACGATATTGCCAAAGACTAGGCATCAACATGATGCTGTTTGGGTAATAGTTGATAGATTGACCAAGTCGGCACACTTCATTCCCATCAGGGAAACTTACTCGTTAGAAAGGTTGGTTCAGATTTATATGGATGTGATCATATCTAGACACGGAGTACCTAAGTCCGTTGTATCGGATCGAGATAGATGATTTACTTCAAATTTCTGGTCAGCTTTGCAAGAGGGATTGGGCACGAGGATCGCTATGAGTATTGCTTATCGTCCGCAAACTGATGGTCTAACTGAACGGACCATCCTTACATTGGTGGACATGATGAGGTCCTGTGTATTGGATCTCGATGGTAATTGGGACGATCTTTTGCCACTGATAGAGTTCTCGTACAACAACAGTTATCACGTGACAATAAAGAAAGCGCCATTTGAAGAATTGTATGGGAGAAGGTGTAGGACTCCTACATGTTGGAGAGAAACCAGAGAAACACTGATTGCTGGGCCGGCATTGCTTCAGGAAATGAATGAGAAGATACAACTAGTAAGACAGAATATGAAGGCGGCCCAGGATCGACAGAAAAGCTATTACGATAGGAGGCATAAACCGATCAGTTTTGATGCCAATGATTGGGTTTATTTGAAAGTATCACCTATGAGAGGTGTTACTCGTTTCGTGAAAAGAGGAAAGTTAGCTCCGAGATTCGTTGGACCATTTAAGATAATAGAAAAAGTGGCAAAACAGTCTTATCGGTTAGAGTTGCCTGAAGAGATGCCAGGCATACATCCGGTGTTCCATGTAGGGAATCTCATAAAGTCATTTACTACTGGTAACGAGGACTGGGCTGATCACACAGAGTTGCAAATTGACGAAAGGCTTCGATATGTGGAGGAGCCGGAATGCGTTCTAGATACCAAAGTGAAGAAGTTAAGGAGTAAAGAAATAGAAATGGTGCTTGTACGCTGGAAGCATCATAAAGGGGCAATCCATACTTGAGAAGCAAAGGCTGACATGTTAAAGAAATATTCGCAACCGTTCGAAGCCAAATAACTTCAAGGACGAAGTTTGAGCATGGTGGAGCCCATGCTGTAACATCCTAAGAATTTAAAATGATGTAATTGAGGTTAATTAGTTTGAATTTTTGAATTTAATATAATTATGTTGGATTATGAAAGATAATTATGTATTTGGAATTATAAAAGTTGGTTGTTTTATTCAGAAATTGAGAATTTCAATTTATTAGGTGAAAATAATTATTAATAAATGTTGGTAGTGAAATTCTAAGGTAAAAGTTTGAATGTAAAGAAATCAGATAAATTGAGGGACTGAATGAGTCAAGAGCCGAAGTCTGGAATAAAAGAGTAACACGTTTGACTGATCCCGCCCTCCGCTCCCTTGCGGGCCTGACGGAGGTCCCCGCCGCAGTGTGGCATACCGGCTGGCCAGGCTTTTCTTTTGTAGCCTTTGTTTTCCCTCCCCTCTCCCCTCTCTCTCCGCTACTCTCCTACCTAACTTCCCCCCCACCATCCCCCCACCGTACGTAGGCCTTCGCGGTGCACTCCGGCTGCCCGTTGATTCCCGCGAGACCCTACCCAGCCTTGCCCCCCCTGGTCCCTGTCTCCCCCACTTTGCCCGTATCCAGAGGTTTTAAGGGTTACCGATATTTTGCTCCCCACCGGCTCATTACGCTTATCCAGTTATCGCTGTTGTTGCCTAGTAATGCTTTCAGTTGTCGCTTTGTTCACCTCCAGCTAGGTTGAGGCTCCATCTTCCCGCCTTTCCGCTTCTGCTTCCCGCTTCCCCGGCGGCCACTTTGCGGATTATTCCGTGTAGTGTCTTTCGTGTGTGTCCGATGGGTGGTTAACACATGGCCAACCAACCGTGTTCAATTTGGTACTAATGTGTTCATATTGGTGTTAAAAATGCTGATTTGAATTACGTATATTACAGTGGCAATATGTTTCCAACAATTGGATAAGTACCAAAATAATGAATGAATCTGGAAAATGAAAAACTGGCACAAGCATGACTCGGAGGTGGTCCGAATCGGATCGGATATTGAACTGGATGTAGTCCGAATTCGGATGTGGTCCGAACTTGACGGTCGTCTCCAGATTCGGCTGGTAAGGAGTCGAATTCCGTTAAGGATCCCGAAATTTTGGGTCAATTATATAAGATTTATAAATTTAGTTTTTATGAAATTAACACTATTGAACATTATGTTGTGTTAAACTGAGGTTCAACATGTCCTTGTGGTGTTGTATGCCCACAGTGGGGTGGGGTTACTTTGTGGATTATGGTTGAACGAGCGCCGAGGAGAATAAAATCAAACTTACCTTAACTAACGCACCCCACTGGAGTGAGACTATGATTCAACATTCATATGTCTGTTTTATGTTTTGCTTTGCCTGCTGGACATGGTGTTTTCACCTTCATTTAAATTCTACTAAACGCGTGATTGCAGACGTAGATGCACATTGATACATGTTGCATGTCCGGTGTTTTGTTGTGGCTCTTTCGATGGACCGACAGTCGCATCTGTATTCCGATGTTTACTGAGCGCTATATGACCCGGGCTGTCCCATCGAGGATTGGTAGGACAGTAAGATCAATCCCCGATGTTAGTAGATGTCTCAGATGGTTGGGTTAATGCGGCTTTGGGCTCGAGGAGCTGCCGCTCTCATGGCGTACTTGGTGTACGAAGAGAGTATACGACGTGTTCGTGGTTATTACTCTTGGGGCTTCATAAAGTTTATAGGAATGGGTACGGTTAAATTCTGGTGTATCAATCAGACTTGCTTACCCTCGGTTGTTGATATTTTTCACAGGGAAAGGGAAATCCTGCTTATGGACCTTCTAGCGTAGGTCCATTTATATTAGTCTTTAAGATATCTGCTACTCATCTGGTAATGACTATGGGATTGACTTGTTTGTAATATATATTTGGATGATTATAACTGTCTACTTGCGTATGGTAGACTTAAACTTTGAACATCCCCCTATGATACGCCCAACACCGTAGGGTGGATTAATCATTTGTCTTTACAACTATATTATTTATGTTCTTTAATGATTGTGCAATTTTATTAAATGGTGGTTATTCTGGCAAGGGTGTCACAATATCTAAAATCCGGCCGTCAAAAGAATATTGGAAGAGTTCAATCGTATAAATACCTAAAGCACCGCCCAAGTCAGTCTTCTTAGGTTTCAACTCATTGAGGTACTTCTTGTAGTTACGCCTCCAATGATCCGTTTTACCACAAATAAAGCACTTCATGTCTTTCTTGGCCTTAGATTTCTTTAACTTCAACTTTGCGTTAGCCTTAACATTTTTAACCGTTTATATTCCTCTTCTAGACCTTTCTAGCCTTCACCATTAAGACTTTAGAACGTTTTGGGTTAGAACCAATGTTCTTCTCTGTAGTCTTTAACATAGCATGAAGCTGCGTGATTGACTTTTTCATTCGATTCATGTTGAAGTTAAGCAAGAACTGGTCGTACAGCTTTGGAAATGAATTCAAGATGATGTTTGCAGCCCACTCCTTGTTGATCGAAAAACCTATCTTCTCAAGATTATCAATGTTGCTTTTCATCTTAAGAACATGGTTTCCCACATCACCAAGCAGACCTTTTGCTTCCCATGAGCGTCTTGACAATTTCATGGTGTTCATGTCGAGCTAGCTATTGGAACATGTCCTTTAGCGTTCGAATCATGTCATATGCTAACATGTCTTTCATATCCTATTGAAGGCATAAATCATTGATGCTAGCATTAGATAGCTCACATCAATCGCATCATCTACATGCTTTTGCCATCCAGTTCTGTCAGCTCTTGATGCATTCTCATATGGTTCATTAGGTAAAGGTTCATCAACGATGTACAATTCCCGTTCATGCTTGAGGACGATTTTCAAGTTACGTTAAAAAACAAGGAAATTTGTACACGTCTGTTTGTCCTTTTAAAGGACAGATCGCAGTCATAGTGCTTTGTGTTAGAGTTAGGATTAATCTACATGTAAACTTCTTTTAGTTAATGAAATAAGTACTTTCAAAAACTAATACCTTTTGCAGTTTTCGTACAACATCGCTATTCAAAGAACCATATATAATCATCCTATGCAAATGGCTAAGGCTTGTATGCACAGTATGTTTATATAGGTAGGTTTGAAACCAATTACATCATATGTGATTCCGTTTTATGAGATTCAAAGGAATGTTTAATCTCATTTATGCCTAAGGCCCATATCGGATGTGGGAAAAACTCAATTAAGTTGTCTAATCGTATGATAATTGCCCTAAGACTGCTTGGAAATCGCAATAATCACCTTGTTTCGAACAAACAACAAAACATGAGATTAGCTAAGGAACTTCTCTCATGAATCATAGTCATTCTATTCCAAGTGGAATTCAAATGGATGGTAGAATCTAATGTTTTGAATACGTTTTTATCTGATAAAATCATTCCACGTTTTATCAAACATCGATTTCCGATTCAATCCAATTATGTATTACTAATCTAAAATCTGTTACATCGTTTTCAAGCGGAATCCATGTGGGAGGAGAGTCATATCGGACTATGTAATATACTTTCCGCCTTTGGATATTTACACAGTTTTGACAATCCCAATCATGACAGTGATTCGTAACAAGTTATAGTTTCATTACATCAAAATCAGACTTAATCTTAATCGTTTTTCTTATTGTTACATGAAATAATTAAAGAGTTTAATATCACATATAGTCAACTTAAATATGTCATGGCAAGGACTTGAGTAATTTTCAAATAATAATTCTTGGGCGCCTGATTCAACTATGTGTTACTCAAACATAGTGATTTTAGGGCCTATGATCGTATCAAAGCCCGGGAATTCCATGCATAACCAACTTGTTTTAATAACTAAACATCTTATTAATAATAAAATAATTATCTCAAAAGAATTTAATTTTAAAGAGAAAACTTATGTCAGATTAATTCATTTCTCTAGAGAAAATTGTCTCTAATGCTTAGAATTTTTTGGTGCAAGAATGAATTAACGAGGAAGCCTTGTATTTATACAGAATGAGAAAAAGAGGAATTAAGGAATCAAGGTAGTTGCATAATAAGGAAACTTAGGGCAACAAGACCACATGGGTGGGGGAGGGGGGAAGTCATGGCCTTCTAGGGTCAGCCCCCATACCCTTTAGCTTGTTTCACACTCTAAATTTATGTATGGTAATGTTCTTCTTAATTCCTATGGAAAAAGTAATTCCCATTTCATGAAACAAGGCTTTAATTTACGTTTAATAATTAATTAATAAAGAAATAATTATCAAATGTTTTCAACCTTTGAAATATATCTTCCATTTCATAAATGGATAGTCATTTCATTTTCTAATTAGAAACCCTAATTACTTTTCTCATTATTCATTGATCAAAATAATGGTCTATTATCATTCCAAAATTTGTAACACTTATATTCTTGAATTGATCAAACCCAAATATCTATTTATGGAAACATAAATTCTGTTGATGGAATGTCTTTGTAAGCTCAACATCCTTTTGTGAGACCCTTTAGGTTCATATTTGAGTAGTCGTATCATTAGGGTAACATCTCTAGGGCACAATAGGACCAACAGAAATTGGAAGAAACAACTTATAACATCTATAGAGAAACATATAAAGGAATTAAAGTTAAGTGATATAAGCTAACGAAAGTTTGATAAGTGATCAAGATACGAGGAACCATGAATGATTCTTTGTAACAACAAATGACATAAATTGAGTATGTTTCAATATTCTAGCATATGCAATTTGATAGTAAGAATGAAAATCCATTATCATATGTATTGTGTCATAATGTGCACTGAACTTATGAAAAATACCAGTCAAACCACATAAATTCTACTGAGTTGTATTCAAAACACACGATGTTCTTGAAGAAGAACAAGGACAACTTTTTAGATATTGAACTACCGGATAAACACACAGAGTAAAGGCATTACACATAAATGTGTTAAGTCCAATTAATAAGAATATGGACTTTGATAAATGAAATGACCATTATGTTTGAATTCATATGTGTTATGATCATAATTGCTTAAAAGTAATTAGAATTTGGTCATATATTGAATAGGACCAAATGAAAGTCAATATTTTGTTTTCCTTACAAAGTGAGATGAATGATGGAATATTGCAGATAAAAATCTCATCAGGGTTATGCATGCGTGCATGCAATTATGAATGTGATTAAAAAATATTTAATATTGGTATTCATTAAATGAATGTCTTGTTACGATCAAATATAATCTGTAGTTTTAGTATTTTTGGGGAACAGTAAACAATATATACGATATGAACTTGATTATATTCAAAAGGTGGAATATGCACATGAAGATCAAGTTCCATTTGTATGTATTGTGTAATATCTTAACATGTTTAGATCGTTGAATATCTTGAATATGCTAAATATCCAAAGTCAATCATTGTTGTGTGGATGACAATGAATTAAATTTAATGTAACTTGATTGGTTGATATTCAAAACGATGAATATAAGAATGTGATGTGCCATACTAACATGTGCCAAGTTAGGGAACTGACATTGGATAGACCCACCTTCGATATCACTTCATGGATTGTTATCAAAAGTAATCTAGAAGTGACCTTGTCTTCGTAACCTTAGACCTGAAATGCTGGAATCAGATGTCCTATTAAGATCAAACGTCATCTTTAACACAGGTGTATATAAATATTGAGATTTGGCACTTCATGAACCATAATCAGAATGTATGCAGTCGGACAAAACATGTTACGTTCACTTAGTGGCAGAGATAAGTCTGGGCCCCTTGATGATCTACACTAACAAGGAATGCATGGGCATGCTCAAACGTATTGATGTGTTCAATGAAATGTTTGCTTCAGTATACATCCAGATTAAGTGAAAAAAATTGTTTACCTTGGTGAGGTTGGAAAGATCCAGGCCTCATCTTCAACATAAAGACATCGTGCAAAGAAAGGGATAATTGACACTAAGTCTTATGACATTAATCAAATCAATGGTCTGTACTGTCACTAGGCAGTACATTCATTGAGGGCTAGTGGCAGTGTCGTGTTAATAAACGCTAACCATCGTCTCTATCATATTCCGACATCATGCTCATGGCAAATGGGGGTTTGTTGTTCTATAGTGCCTTAGAGATGTTATTCTGACAAACCTAAAGGGTTATACAAAATGGATAATGAACTTACAAAGACTTTACATAATTAGAATTTTTACGTTTCCATAAATAGATTTATTCGTCTTGATCAAATTAAGAATATAAATTTGAAGTGTTATAATTTATTTAAGGCTAAAAGACCTGATTTCGATCAAGGACTAATGAGGAAAGTATTTAGGCTTTCTAATTAGATAAGGAAATGACTTTTCATTTATGGAATGGAAAATATTATCAAATGTTGAAAACCTTAGATAATTATTTCTTTATTGATTAATTAATTAACCTAATTTAATGCCTTGTTATATGAAATAAGAATTACAGTTTGGAAGACGAAATAAGGAAGACTTTACCATAATTATTTGATTGCCTTGTTTCCTTTTTATATGCCCTCCTCATTCCCTATAAATACAAAGCCTCCCCTTCATTGTTTCAAGCATTGAATAATTCTAGCGTTACAGAGCATTCTCTCCAAGTTGGAATTGGTCTAACAAAGTTTTATTTCTAGGAAACTTAAAGTAAGAACTAGTATTCTTTTGTAAGCTATGAATCATCCTAGTGTGTGAAGCTTTGGAGATCACATCCTTTGGTGATTTGAGAAGTGTCAAAAGGCTTCAACAGGACCTTCATCAAGAGATCCCATGGTATGATGTTCTTACTTGTCATGTTCTTTATGTTCTTGTTTTTGTTCTTGTAGTATTAGCACTTGATCTTGTTTGAGTTTTATAAAAACTGTTATATATTTTATTCACTTCCGCATGCTATGAACTTGTTTTGTAAATGTTTTTCATCCCTAAAACCCAACAGGCTAGAGTACATCTTTATTTCATGTTAGCCATATCATAAAGAGTGTAGCTGATGAGCGGGAATCACATATTCCTCAAGTTGACATTCAAGTTAATGAAAAGCTTCGTATAGTGGAAGAGCTAGATAAAATATTGGGCTCAAAGATAAAAAAATCTTCGGTATAAAGAATAGAGTTGTTCGTTCAGTGGAAACACCACAAGGGTTGACATTAGACTTGGGAAGCCAAAGCTACTATACAATCCTTGTATCCGAGTCTATTTGAACACAACTGACTTTGAGGACGAAGTTACGCATCGTGGTACTCATTATGTAACATTCCTTCGTTAGATTAGCATATTTAACGTCGTAATGCAACTTTTATTCAATTATAGCTGTGTACTTTGGGTGACACCCTTGCCACAATAACCACAATCACAACACCCAGGATTAATCCATACAACTCATAATTAAACAATGATCTGAATACTTGGTACACTACGGGATAATAAAATACAAGAATAAAGTACAACTGTGAAACACCCTATGGTGCTACAAGGTTCCAGTCTAAGTCTACATACTCTATAATTTATTGCAAACATCCTAAATATTACAAAATTGCTCCCATGATTTAGTTAACAATTGAGTAGTAGTGGTCCTCAAAGACTTCAATAAATGACCCAGCTAGAAGGTCCGGCAGCGAATTTTCCTTTTCCTGTATAAAGTAGACAACTGAGGGGTAAGCAAAGCTTAAGGAGTACAAAGATTTACACATTCTACAAGTCTTTATGAAGCTACACAAGGGTAACATCGGCGATACATGTCGTACACTCACTTCGTACACGAAGTACAGAACTGAGCTCCTTCGAGTCAAAGCTCGGCATGAACCAACCATCTGAGGCGAATATATCATCCGGGATGTTACACTGCTCTTCGGGACCTCGGAGGGATCAGCTCCACATCGTATATCCTCAGTAACATCAGATTAACAGATGCGACCCGCAGGTCCATCATAAGATGCACAGCAAAGAACAGACATGCAATAAGAAACAATGTGCATCAATATTTATGCATGTTTGTAATGCGCCAAACGAATAGAAACAACATGCCTCAGTAGGAAACAACTAACATAAAACAAATGTGGACTTGTGAAATCATAGGTACTCACATTGGGTGTGATTAATTAACTTCAAATATATTATTTCTCTTCGAAATTTCAACCAAATTCACAAAGTACCCCACTGTGTGTTAAACAACACCACAAGGGAACTCTACATTTTCATAGGAAAATACCATCAATGTTCGTATCCTCAAAACTCTCATCAAGTTTCACAAATTAAAGGGTTAAACCTTCGGAATCGTCATCCGAAATTCATGTTTAAAACCCATTATTTGGTTGTTATTATATCCAAAGAACCCATCATTATTTATATATTAAAATAATACCAAAGATATCCCAACACTTTGATTAATTACCATAAATTCGAGTCCTTAAACCCAATCTGAATTTCGCTTGAACTGGGACCGACTCGTCGAGTCGTTCCACTTGACTCGCCGAGCCGAGGTGTGAATTTCGGATCTCGGCCTGATTTCGATTGTACCCGAAGAATAACCCGTAATTAATCCAGACCCAAAATTGACCCATACGTGTTCTGGTCCCATCCGAATTCGGTTCTCATTCGAGTTAGGGTCCCCATCCGAGTTCGGGTCTCAACACTTAGCATTTCTTCCCAATCTTCAAAGTGCTTTTGGCGACTCGCCGAGTCGGCCCCTGCATGTGCAGGTCTGTATTCGCAACTTACAGGTTTTAAGTATAAATTTGCCAAACACATTTCTAGCAACATCCAATCCATAAGAATGTTATATTAACACAATTGAGGTGTTTCTACACTATTTCCCCCATTTATAACACCCAAATTCATCTTGGACCAAAAATGAGGAAGAACCTCAAGAACACAAAAACTAACAAAATTTCAGATTTCTTACCTTTTTGGACGATTTAACGAACGATTCTTGTTTTCGAAGCTTCTAGGGACTTCAATTGATGATTCCCAACTAATATAACACACATGCAACATAAATATTCAGATCTATAAATCCGAATTTATGCATTTTTATTCTCAAAATAAAACCTTAAAGTTAGAAACTATTTTCTTACATTAAATCCCTTTGATTCTTTATAATTATCAGCTTTTGATTCACAAATTTTCTTCTCCAAATTCAAATTTAAGAAGAGAATTCTGAGAGTGTTTTTTGAAATGAAGAGTTGGTAAAATGAGAATGAAAGACTTTTGAGTCTATTATTCATAACTTTCGGCTTTTGGCACAATTAGCCCCTCCACTTATCTGATTTCATTAGATAAAGTTTCCATCTTTATTTATCATCACTAACACTTATTTTTCCTTATACTAAATTATTATTTTGAAATTCTAAAATTTCTTAATTTCTTGACATAGCAACCAACTTTTCAAATTTCCAAATACATCATTATCATTGATAGTTCAATATCTAACAACTTATAACAATTAAACACAATTATGAACATCAATCATGACACATAATATCAAATGCTTTGATTAAGAGATGAAAGAATAATACATTGAGTTCATGGTTTCTTGCACAACAAGCTCTTTCAATTTCTCTCAACCGTATGTCTATCAACAGTAACCTCTACTCCTATTTATACTAAAATACAAGGTATAAAGTAATTAAAAAATAGTCCCTGAAATTTTGTAAATAATTGTTTTCTTGTCTATTTATATTTGCACCCAACAATCTCCCGCTTAGAAATGAAAGCAATTTCTCATTTAAAGTTCAAATTAGAAACTTCAATCCTTTTATCTTTTATTCTCTTTTGATCTCTGAACTTCTTTGTCTCTCTTTGACCTTCAAATATCTTCTTTTCTGATCTTCTCGTTTCTTGCAAACAAACTCTCCCCCTTGAATCTTGGATATCTTTTGATTCTCTCCCTTAATCAAGTAAAGACAACTTATCATCTTTCATCGTTAAATCTTTCGCAGTTGTCTCAATTGTCTTGAACTATTGTTGTAATTAACTTCAGTTGTCTTCAAACTATTGGACAGTTGTCTTTGAAATTCAGATTTTCTCCCCCTCAAGATGATCATAAGGATTATGAACATCATGTAAATTCTTTAGACACGCAGATCCACTAAAATTACAGTAACAGAAATACAACGACAATTACAATGAAAATTACAACTCAGAGATATTACAAATTGTGTTTCTCCCCCCTCAAAATGATATTCTCTCCCCCTATTCTGAACAAATATCTCACTCCCCCTCAAATGTATATTATTTCATTACACAAACAAATAAAACTTTTCATCTTTGGAAAAAAAAAGAAACACATTCATATGTAATAAAACGAGTCCAGGTCCACATAGGAGTCCTGTTTGCACAATAGACATAATCTATGTGACGTACTTTCACTGCTAGCGTGATGTTAACATTGGTAGAATTTCCAAATAGTCATCGTGAAATCCTTTATCATGAAAGAATCACTCTTATTTGTTCCAACTTAGTCACTTTCGACTAGCAGTTTATAGTCACGCAGACTGTTAGACTCGATGTGTACTAAAAGTGTATATAGTCAGCTCTACACACAATATGCATTAATTGAAGTTGGAGACCTGAGCAAATGTCTTCCTTGTTTTAATATCAATAATATCCAAATGATATATCGATAGAAATGTGCTATATCTCCGTGATTATTGAAACAGAAATCTTTCGAGAGATAACTGAGTGGTTGGTTGGGTTAAGTTCATGCGTCACTGGGTCCATGAAGTCTTTTTTAATATCAAGTCATCTAGGACTTGATAGATTATGTGGATTGCCCAGCCGACATAGTGTAGGTAGAATTATCTTTCTTCGAATCCTTTCTCAACTCTCAGCTCTCATCAATTATCAACTAAGCTCCCTCCGGCTCACTTTTTCTTAAATACAAATCAATTAGCTTCATATTGAAAAGCATGATCTGATGCACCACCATCTCCTTTCAATATACCCCTGTCATTCAGATATTACCTCTGCTTGACCCTGTCAGTATCCCGTGAAAATTGACACTTCTCAACTAGTAGACCTAAAGAACCCTCACCCACGTTGGTACACCCGGTGTGACGACAACAGTCTTGTTTTTGTAACTGATACTCTTTTGTAATAGACAGGGCCTATTAATACAAGTCATGATTGTATGTTCATATTTATGTCATAAGTTCATGATTGTGTATTGTGTTCATGTTTGCATGTTAAGTTCATGATTGTAGATAAGATCATAAGATATGAACGCATAAGGATAAGTTCATGAGGTATGATCTTATAAGGATAAGTTCATGAGGTATGAACATATGAGAATAAGTTCACAGAGTACGAACTTATGAGCCATAAGTTCGTACGAACTTAGCCGTGATAAGTTCATACGAACTAGTCTGCATGTGCTTGAACTTATAAGTTCGTGGGCTTGGGCCATGCACGAACTTAAAGGTTATATCATGAACTTGTGTTTGGAAATTCACTAACACTTTCAGAATTCGTAAAATAGAGTTTTTAGATGATTTGAGAGAGTTTCTGAGCTTTCAATAGAAACAATACATGTGTGGGATCGATATTAGTTCGGCTATCATCGTGTTTTGCTCCGTGTTTCCGTGTGAGTGTGAGTGTTAGATCCGTTAGCGTTAAACGAGGATTCCGCACTCGTTTGACGTCGTCACGCCTTGATAGATCCGATAGCGGTGGACCTTACAACCAACCCAAACTATAGATGGTTTGCTCCTTGGGTAGATCTTCCTGTTCAGGTTAGACCATATAAGTGATGTTTATGCCTATCATAGAATTTGGTGCATAATTGGAGTTAGCAGAAATAATTTTCTAGCGTTTTAGCTCATCGGAAATAACATAAAGAATGAATAGAATTTTCAGCTCATATGAATTAGGAGATGAAAAAATTTAGAATGAATTTGGGGAATGAGGAATTGGGAGATATTAGAATGAAATGAAAAATCTGATATAAGATACGAAATGAATCAGATTTGTATGAAAGAATTAGCTCATGTGATTTTATCGGAGAATCCAGTATGAAGGAATAGGAAGAATTCTAACAAAGAGAATCTCAGAAGCAATGAGATTATGAAAAATCAAAGAGATTAGATCAATTAACCTCAATGATATACTCAGAGAATGAGAAATAAGATTCTTGAAAATTATTCTTTTTCAGCTCAAAAATCTTTTTATGTGTAAAAAATATTTTCTTGAAAAATACAAACAGTATTGTGAAAAAGAGGTCATCATCAGAATGCATCTGAATCTCCCCTGGAAATAAGCACACAAAGTTAGTCAACTCATGGAAAATAAATTAGGAGTTAAAACTTACAAAAATAAAACTCCCTATTTGTCAATGTAGCTTCAGAGTTGAATTCAGGGCAGGCATTTCAGAAAGATTCGAGTTTCAGACTCGGGTTCTAATAAAAAAGGACTAGACGCCATTGTTTCGGGTTTCCGTCTGATGTAATTGAAAGCCTTTAGCTCGGGTTCTATACTGAGAAGTACAAAAGCCATTTCCAATGAAGATCGGGTTCTAGTCTGATATGACTAAAAACCATTTTCCAATGAGGACCGGGTTCTAGTCTGAATTAACTAGAACCTTTTTTCTGCAAAAATCAAGATATCTTTGGTATCCAAACAGATTTGGATCCAGACTTGTTAGCACACTAAACGGGTTTTGGTACCCACTGGTACTTTGGTTTAGGTACTCATTGCAGATTATATCTCTTTTATTCTCTCTCAAATTCAGAAAGCGAATTTCTTTGAGTATGATAAAATTTAATATTTGAATATTGAAAGAAACTTGAATGAGCAAAATTTTGCAAACTCTTCTTTCTGAAAAACTGTCAGGTTCTAGCCTGTTTCTGATAATACTTGGTGTTTTTCTTTGAAGATGTCTTTTGATAAGAATAGCCCGTATTTTCAAAAATTTTGAATCTTTTTATTTCGAAGATTCACCAGTGTAAACTTTGACCGAAAGATTTTCAATTATTTTATCTTTGCCTTTATGTATCTTTAAAAGATACTTAAGTTTAAGATCTAAAGGTGAAACTAGATTAGGAGTTTCAGTTACATTCTTATCATTTTTTGAAAATAAATCAGAATGATCAACTTTATGTTTCAAACCATCTAAAGAAACCTTAACCTATGATTTATTTGAAGAAGTAGAAACATGAACTTGTTTAGAAAGATGAAGTATCTGATCTTCCAATCCTTTGATGATGACCAAATATGAATTTTTGTCATTATCAAACGATTGGTAATCAGTTTTGAAAGATTGTTCTTTAATTAAGAACACCTTTCTTTCATCTTCAAACAATTTAGATTTCGCTTCGAAATCTTGTTCTTTAAGTAAGAACTCATTTCTTTCCTTCTCAAGTAAATCTTTAGTTAAGGAAAACTCTTTTTCAAGAGAAAAATAGTTCTTTAGATTTGTTTGAATCATAATTTTAATCAGAATGGTTTGTCTTAGAGAGTGTTGCTTCAAGATCTTTAACTTTCTTGTAAACATCAGATCGTTCAGGCAAAAGGTATTTCAGCTGAGTTGCATTCTGAAAATTTGCTTGTTTAGATTCGTCAAGTTCTTTTGATGATTAAAATATTTTCTATTTAAGCACATGAATCTCAGAATTCAAAACTATCTGGTTTTCCTAAAAATTTAAAACTTGTTCTTTCAATCTGTTGACATCAAGTAAAGCAAAAGCTTTATCTATGTTTAATTGTACAAGAATATCGTAATTGTGTTACTAATCTGTTCGGATTCAGTAAGTTTGACAATCAATTCAGAGTTTGTAAGATTCAAAAACTGATTATGATCATTTGCCATTTTGAATTGTTGATATTGAACTTCCAAGATCTTTTATGGAGAAATGAGTGATTTACTGATTATATCACTGAAAGATGTATCTGTGAAAAATAACTTGTTTAAAATCAGCTTTGAATTGACTTTTTGACGTTGAAATTTCAGCTTTTCTACAGGAAAAATTGCCGTAACTTTTTTCTGGAGTCGAATTAGGCCTCCAAATTTGCCCAAACCTGCTTTGCCAATTCTAGAAATCATAGATCTCGGTTCAAGTTTCAATTTGGCGTAAGGTAGACCTTCTAACGATGTTCCAATCAAAAGTTATGGCCAATTTAAGCAGCAAAGGTCATACAGTCAAAAGTTAGAATGAAACTCGAATGAGTAATGTTGAAACTCGAATGAATAAGTATCAAACTCAGATGAAGAGTATTCAAACTCGATCAATGAAGAATCAAACTCGAACAATGAAGAAACAAACTCGAATACTGAATCACCAAACTCGAATAGTGAATGATGAAACTCGAATATTGAAGGATCAAACTCGATCAATAAAGGATTAAGCTCGATCAACTAAGGATCAAACTCGATCAATTAAGGATCAAACTCGATCAATGAAGGATAAAACTCGAATAAATCATACATCAAACTCGAATGACACTATCTGAAACTCAGTCAAAGCTATAAATATAGTGTTGCCCGAGTTTGAACATAAACTGATACAAACCAAGTTCAAAAACACAATTTTCAACGAAATTCCATGAATTGATCCCAAGTTGAAATCGAATGTTCGGTTGTCACTCAGAAACACTTTTTGAAAAACAATTTTGTCTAATTTCATATTAAAAACACAAAATTAAACAAAACCGTGAAGAACATGTTTTATCCAAAAAAAAAGTAAATTCCAGATTAAACTTTGTATGCTTGGAATTAAAATCTGATGTTTATCTCAATGAATTCGTCTGTTAAAAACGCTCTCTCGATTCAAATATCAGATCATTTCATCCACAGAATCAAAATCTAAAAAGGATTTTCTGATTTTTCAAATTTTCGATGAAACAGTGGTAAAAAATGAATTTTCGATCCTCAAATTACTCTAATTTTTCCATATTAGGCTCTGATATCATTTGATATTAAACAAATCAATCATGACACATAATATCGAATGCTTTGATTAAGAGATGAAAGAATATTACATTGAGTTCATGGTTTCTTGCACAGTAAGCTCTTTCAATTTCTCTCAACTGTATGTCTATCAACAGTAACCTCTACTCCTATTTATACTAAAGTACAAGGTATAAAGTAATTACGAACTAGTCCATGAACTTTTGTAATTAACTGTTTTCAACTCTATTTATATTCGTACCCAACAATCAAACATAATCCAACTTGATTACAATAAATTCAAATTTTAAACTAATTATCCTCAATTACAACAATTTAATTCCGAGGATGTAACACTTCGAGTTATATTAATAAAAGTTATATTTAAGGGTTAAATGTCTTAATTAATTAAAGTTAAGATTGAGGGGTGTAAACTATCATTTTGCCAAAGTTTTATTAATAATACACATATTATGATAATTTGATTATTCATACTTCATCTTCTCCGAATTATATAGTCACCTACGAACACACATTAAACTCTCTTTCGACCTTCTCTCTTCAAAATCAAGATAAATTTCAAAGAACTCTTCAACGAAATATGATAAATTTGATCAACAATTGAAGATGAATATGATTTTGCTACAAATTTGAGGTAATTTAAGCTTAAAATTTGAAAATTAGTCAGTCTGTGTGTTGTGTGTGTGGCTTATGGCCCAGGTGACCAAGTTCATATATTTTCATCAAGTTTATAAAGCAAGGATAAAATAGAATTGCAAAGAGAGAGACTCTAAGTCTCTATTTTCAAAGGACAGTATGCTAAGACAAAAAGAGAGAGACACTAAGTCTCTTTAATTTTACTTGTAATATTCTAAGTTAAAATCTCGAGTCAAGTAATTTGTGAATCCAACACTTGAATTTCAACTTTCACACAACACTTGAGTTCTTTATACTCGAAGTTATATTTTAATTGAGCACGAACTAGAGTTCATTACATTCGAACCTAGAGTCCTTCGTACTCGGGCTCGAGTCTACAACACTCAAAATTTCTATTTTTAAAAATTCACCAAGGATTTCAAGTTTGACTTTTGTTGATTGTATTTAGATTTCTTTTGACTATTTTTACTCGCATAATCCATTTCTTGTTGTCAAATCTAGCAAATGCACTGTACATCTTACAACTTTCAATCATGTCACGCGAAACAATTTCAATTGGATCCGATGCAAAGGGACCTGTACTTTTCAGAGGAAAATACTCCCAATGAAAGGGACGCTTTCAAATATTAATAAATAGGCAGCCAAATGGGAAAAACATTCTGTTATCCATCAAAGAAGGACCCAAATAAATTTTATGAAACCATTGATGGTTTCCCACTTTCAGTCCACCAATTCCAGCTAAACTAAACAGAATTATATCTTAGCCTACTCACCTAAAGAAAAACTCAGATTTGAGGCAGATGAAGCTGCACATTCTTTTCTGGTGCAAGCTCTCGCAAATGAAATTTATAAAAGAATTGACAGTACCAACAATGTCAAGATGATGTGGAAATTGCTAAGCTAATGTAGTTCACTGAACTTGGAACTAGGATGAAAGTAACACGGCTTCTACAGAGCTATGAGAGTTTCAAAAGAAAAGATAATGAGTTACTTGCTGATACTTAGTTGAGGTTGTGGAAACTTATCAATGAACTAAACAAGAAGAATGTGAAAAAGAGAAAACTGGAAATCAATATCAAATTTCTGATGGATCTGGGTGAAGAGTAGAAGACATATGTCTTAAATATCACTTAGAAAAAACTTCTGGAAGAATTGGATTTCCATATGGTTCTTGAGAGCCTCAGTCTAAATCAAGAAGAAGTGACTAGAGTTCTACAAGCACAAACTCAAGCTAAGACACCAGAGAAACAAGTTATTGATGTGTTAGCATCGACGGGTAACAAAATCTTGTTGAAGCATCACAAGAGGTTTGAACCAATAAATGTGTATGATACAATTGAAGTACCTAACTCTGATGAAGACAACTTCATGAGAGGTATGTGTTTTTGTCAAAAGCTTATGAATAGAGGAAGAAGTTTTACAAGCATGCCACAAACAGCAAACTGCGATACTCTTCTAGGTCTAGGAAAGTCAAATATGACCCATCTAGAGTTGAGAAAGGAGAGTCTAGTAATAAGGAAGGAGAGAAGAAGAGTGGAGAAGACAAGAAGACTTGTTTCAAATGTGGCAAGCATTGTCATTTTCGCCAGTGATTGTCGGAAGATAGTGAAAAAGTCTGAGTATTACAAGAATAAACTATTCTTAGCAATATAGAAAGGTTTGATGGCTGACGATGATCAATGGTTGGTATTGACTGATTTTGAAGATGAGAAAAGAATCATGCACATTCTACACTGAATGAAGATGCTGAATCAGTCACTCTAATGGATAATGATAACACTAGTGATGAAACAGTTGTTAGGTCATTAATCTAATCGGAAAGTGTGAAGATGAAGAAGTATTTGATATTGGTAATTAGTGTTTGATGGTGGATGTTGAAGAAGTTGTGGACCTTGAACAGAAAGCTGAGGAGTTCGCAGAGGAAGCAGAACAGATAGAGAAGAACTTAGAAAAGGAGGATGTTTGTTTGATGACAACGAAAGAGGAATTGGATGAGGATCTTCAAAACTATGTTCCGGATGCAGCTTCTGAGGTGGTTCCTACATCATTCTCAATGATTGACCTGATTGATCAATGTAAATGAATGAATTTTAAAGTAAAGACTTATATGAGTCTTTTAAAACATGCAAATAATGAGGTTATGGACTTAACTCATAAACACTTTTTGTGAAATTATTAAACTTAATGCTAAACTTGATAGTGCTGAGACAAGGAATTCAACTAACTTTAATGTAGTAGTTACACTCTCAATTGAAAAAGCATCTCCGAAATATAATATGACGGCCTTGAACGTTTAAATTGAATCACTAAAACTTTCTAAATCAACTCTTTTAAAACAATTGACTGATTTAAAAGAAAACTGAGAAACTTTAGAATGCGAGAATGTAGCAACCTTACAAAGTATGATGTAATTTTTAAAGAACGTGTGGCTCTTTATCAGAATATAAGAGATTTGGAAAATAAATTTTGAAAAAGAGCACAAACTGATTAAATAACACATCTTAGTAAGCCAAAAGATGTGGAGTTTTACAACTCAAAAACGGGGCTAGGATTTGAAAATTTTGGATGTTTAAAGAAAGCAATAGCTCTAGCCTCAATCCTTTACATTATGAAGTATATGCATCATGGGTATACTATGAATTTTACAAAATCATCTAATGAAGTTGAAGAACTTGAGGATTTGAATAGACATTGAACAGATAAAATGCAACTAAATCTTGATTATTCCAAAATCAAAGAAGTTCCATTCTCAGACATTCTGTAGAAAGACTCAAACAAAACATTTTCATATGCTCCAACTCCGATTTTGGAAAAATAGATATCTGAACTTGAGAATGAGTTGAACATCTCTTTAAAATCAGTTGAAACAGATCAAAAAATTAACTCAATTCTTAAAAGGATATTAAGTTCTTACATGAAAATGTTGATTAACTCTTAGTCATAAATAGTGACTTAAAGCATCAAATTACTCATATAACAACTTAACATTCAGTTTTAAATTAATTTATATATGAAAGAAATGTTGTGTCTACAAATGAAAATGATCAATTTGAAAAATCAGATTCTGAATTTGTTTTAAATCTGAAAAGTTCTAATGCTAATGATTTATGTGAAAATTACAAGGCCTAAGAAAATTCTTCTAATCTTTTTGATGAAAAATGTAATATTTTTTAAAAAGAAGAATCTTCACCAGTTTTTCCCATAGATCTGAATCTTGATAAATGTAATTTTTGTCACTCCGATAATTTTTATGCATATATAGATTCTGATGATAAAATTCATGTCATTGATCTGATTTCGAAGAAACCAACCTTAAAAATGTTGGTAAAAGACAAAGGTAAGACAAACATTGTAGATATATCTCGTGAAAAAAGTGATGTACCGTCATGTTTGGAACTAAAAATTATTTCTAAGGATGTTTCTTATTCTTATCTGAAAATTAAGAATTCTTCAAAAGAGAAGTCTTATAGTTCGAATAATAATAAAAATCATGTCAAGAACCAATTTTTGTCGAAGATATTTTCTATGTATTTTGGTTATCATCCTTTGAGTACTAATACTGGTCTTTTTTCTAAAATAGAGTTAATGAGCTTGAGGAAAGTCAGCGATAGAAAGGAGGAAGATAAGAAGAGTTTTATAAAGGCTAAGAGATGAAATAATTTTTTTTAGTAAGATTAAGAAAGGAAAGAGTGTTTCCTTCAAACAGTGCATGTAAAGACAATTTTTGTATTCTTGATAACAAAGCTAAACAGATGTATGTGTCTGTCAAATACAACGTGAACAATGTCTCTATGAGTTACAAATGCATGGTTGTGCTTTTAATTTTGTATCTAATCACTTTACTAGATCATTTATCTTTGTTCAAAATGTTCATAAAAAATGGACCCCAAAAGGATTCAATTCTAACAAACAAGGACCCAAGTTGAAATGGGTACCTAATACTGTGTAATCTGACCATTAACTATAGGATGATCATGTGTGTGACCTTGTCTCCGGGTGCTCAAAACACGTGACAGGAAAAAAGGAGTTTCTCTCTAATTATGTCAATGAATTTGTTGGCACTATAAGTTTCGGCAACAATCATTTTGTTGTAATCATGGGTCACGATGATTTAAATTTGAAAAATCTAACTATTAAAAATATGCATTATGTGGATGGTTTAGAGAACAATCTTTTTAGTATAGGTAAATTATATGATAAAGGCATGGAAGTGCGCTTCAAAGCCACAGAATGCAATATTTTAACCGAAGACAACAAAGAAGTCTTGTCTGGGTCAAGAGACACTAATCTGTACACAATTGACACTTCAAGTCTGAATCTGTCAAATGAATTCTGTTTATTTTAAAAAGCTAATGCACAACAATATTGGTTGTGGCATACAAGACTTTCCATTTGAATTTCAAAAGCATCAATAAGTTGGAAAAGGATGGATTAGTCAAAGGACTTCCATCTCTAAAATTTGAAAGAGAAAGGATGTGTAGCGCTTGTGCTAAAAGAAAGATAAAGAGGGCTTCAGATAAGCTCAAAGATGAGCATGGGTCAAAATGTCCCTTGGAGCTTCTGTATATGGATTTTTATGGTCCTATGCAGTACAAAGTTAAGGTCATAAAAAATACGTCCTAGTTATAGTTGATGATTACTCCGTGGGTTTATTTTGTTAGATCAAAAGATGAGGTTCCACAGATGATCATTTCCTTCATCAAACAACTTCAGCTGAATTTGCAACTATTTGTACAGACCATCAGCTCAGATAATGGGACTCGATTTAAGAATCATGTTCTGGATTCTTTCTTTATTTCTCTCGGAATAAACATACATTTTTGCTATGCGAACACCTCAACAAAATGGGGTTGTTGAATAAAGAAACCGAACACTAATGGAAGCAGCATGAACTATGTGAGCTCATTCTGATTTTCCACTGAACCGTTGGGGAAAAGCAGTTGCAAAAGTATGCTACACACATAATCTCTCAATTGTCAACAAGCGTTTTTAATAAAACACTTTACGAGCTTCGCAATAATTTAATACCAAATATTAATCAATTCCATTATTTTGGTTGCACCCTTAATGATAAAGAGACTCTTCGTTAGTTTGATGCCAAAGTAGATGAGAGAATTTTTCTGCGCTATGGCAACGAATCAAAGTCTTTTTGCGTCTTCAACAAGCATAAAAGAATAGTTGTCGAAAGCATAAATGTGAAATTTGACGATGCTATTGAGATGACTTCTGAACACTACAGTTCAGGAACCAAACTTCAGAGATTAACTGTCACAGAACAACCTGATTCAAAACCAGTTGTTGCTACATCTTCAAACAATGCTTTACATTCTGATTTTGATTTATTGTTTGAAAATTTTTATTAAGACTGTTTTGGGGACACAAAAATTTTCAAACAATAAAAATTTCTGCTCCTATTATTTTCAAAAATAAATTATAATATTTTTGTTCCTGTTAGGCCTGTTGCTGCTGAATCAATTGAAATTACAAGTCTTGGAATGTACAAGTCTTGATGAACCCAATCCAACTTAGCTTGAAGAGAAGTTTGAAACTTCTGTGCAAACTTAATCAACTCAACTTTCCCCAAATCAAGTTGATACTCCCTTAGAAACAGTTTCCCCAACTCTTGTTGAAAATCCTTCTAATTCAGTATCTACAACTGCAGTTGTGAACCCAATCCTTTCATCTGTCCTAATGCATATCTTGTGAAAGACCCATCCTTATGGAGGTGTCTTAATGACTAGGACCCAAGTAAAAACACTGTATCAAACACAACTAAGATAAATTATAATAAAGACGGTGTGAAATTAAGTTACAAGGTTAGGATAAGCTTATAGCAAATTTAAAACTATACTTTTAAAGGTTACAAGGATACTAATCTAATACATAACCACAATAGATAATGCTGTTCTACCCAAACCACCACCATAATTGCCTTCATTTGGTACCATTTTCAAATTTCATAGTGGTCTAATGACTTCAAATTTGGGTTTGAATGTATGAATGTATAGATGCTATTGTGAGACTTATTGTACACCAATGTTTGAGACTTAGCTTTATGCCAATGTCTCGGAGCCTACTACACATACACACTCCCAGCTTCAACTACGTTTAACCAAATTCAATTTATGTATATAAGTACTGGTGCTATTGTTGTCTTACACAAATATGAGATTCACAAACACACACTCACTCTGAGACTTAAAAGTCTCAAAGTCCAATATACTTTAATAAATACTAACACTTAGTCGAGTTTCATAAATTCTCAAGGAAATGGGCTGTTGTGAGTCTTTCTAATACACAACACTCTAAGAGTTTGTTAGGTTTCAGAGTCTTTATATATAAACACACACATGCAAAACTTACGACAGCACCACACAGTCTTTTACTTCAAGTTTTTAATACCATTTCCAGTAGCAAAAGTCAATGGTTTGATGGCAATTTTCAGTTCACAAATGATCAATAAACACACATAAATGTAATGAAGTCAAAACCAAAGGCTAAGGCCATTCTTTAGCCTTCTCTCGGACTCAAAATCAGGAATAAACTTTCATGGACAGCAACATATATAAATCTCAGACTTATTATTTCATAATTGGAATTAAACCATCAAATAGATATTAGATGCAATTAAATACATAATACTTACATGCATGGTTTCCATTTCAATTTTGTAACACTAAACCTAGGAAATCCTGGGTTTCCATACTCACTCATATGAACAATTTGAAAGATTATTACCTTGATATATTGTAGATTCTTGATATCTAACTTGCTTGATTCTTTTCCAACTCGAATCTTTATTTTGTTTGCAAACTTTGTGAAGAACATAAGGGAGTCGTAGCTATTGAAAAATGTAGAGAATTTGATTTCTTTTGCAATGTAAAGAATGAGCATATAGGTAGAATTTTATGGGTCTTTATTTGTCTAAGTTTTGTAAATTCACATTTTTACCCCATTACATTATTTCCTTTCAACTTCTCATCACAAGTATATAATTATTACGTAAATAACTTGCTTGACTAAATTGTAACTCTAATTTACCTTGATAAAAATTTCATTGGAATTATTGAGGTTTGCACTGCTTAATACTGAAATCAAAGTTATATTAACGTATTAATTAATGTTAAACTCGTTGTTTAAAGCTAAGCATAGTTATGGTTATTACATCTTGAAAAAGGCCCAATGATTCTGACTGGATAGTCCCAATGCAAGAAGAACTCAATCAATATCACCTAGATAAGTCTCTTTATTGCTTAAAGCAAGCGCTTCGTGCCTAGTATGATGCTTTAACTGCATATCTTGTGCGTTGTGATTTTTGAAAATTCAAGGAAGATACGACTTGGTTTTGAGAAATCAAGGTGAACATATAATTGTCATACATATATATAAATATATATTTACTACTTAATAAAGCGTTTAGGTTAAGACAACTATAAATGCATAAGGTACAACCATTTTTATGCAGATTCTTGAATTTTAAGACATACAAGTATATAAAGCAGAACGTAAAACTCATTGTTGCATTCAAATAAAAAAAAGTTTAATTTTGGGGTTTAAATTTTCTAGGCACGCTTCGTCCCAGAACCAGGAGTGCATCTGGGAAAACAAACTGACTCACGCTTCATCCTTGAAACAAGCGTGCATTTGGGGAAACTCCTACCAAATGACGACCGATCCTCCTCCTCCCTGTAACCCTACTCCCACCTCCACTTCTGTCACACCCCGTTTCCCGGTTGGCAACAAAGTGTGACGTTGCGGAAGCATAGTCATAATCAGGTGAATGACAAACGTTTTTAAAAATACATTGATTTAACTTCAAATATAAATATTGTTTTACATAACCAAAATAAAGCATAAGTAGTTCGTAAAGTACAGAGATTCAAATACATAACCATAATGACATTAATAATGCAATTAAATCTCCGAATTTATGTGACTCCAAAAATACGGAAGCCTTGAAATACTTCGGATGCAGTGCACGTGCCTTAATATCCTGAAAATACACGCTAAAATACGTCAACAAAATTGTTGGTGAGTTCATAGGTTTACACGTGAATATAACTTGTATCAAAAATTGAGTTTGAATTTATAAAATCATAAATTCCATGTTATGTATTACATAAATCCATCATGCAACCGAAACTTAATTATGAGTTTGCCCTGTGCAGTATTCCCCAATGTAATAACGTGATGTTAAATATATATGCACCTCTTAGCAGTTGGAGCGACCAACCTAAGTGGGGGACATTAATCCCCATAGATCTATCCATAGTATATTCGCGCTTACATAAAATGTAACTAACGGTTCTTGATCTGAGGGCTGATGGAACCACATGTGTAATACATAATAGAAATAAAACAGTTTCTGTCTCCATAAAACCGCAGCTTGTATTTCACCCCAAAACATACTAGTTTGAAAATAGGGGCTATGAAGACTCACCTTGAGTGCGATGGCAAATACGAGCGTAAAATGCAAATTTGCGTTGTTTGATGGGTGATTAAACCGGATGTGTTTAACTGAGTCCTAAATGATATGAGGGACTTAATAACTCCCATAAATGATAATATGTATGTATAATAGTATCTATGTTTTAAATCACTCAACTTTACAAGTTTATAAATAAGACCCACTTAAAACGTCAAGTTTATATATATATATATATTATATATATATATATATATATATATATATACATATATAATATATATAATAACACATATATATATATATACATATAGATATATATATGTGTATATATATATATGTATTATATAATATATATATATATATATATATATATATATATCACACATAATATATATATATATATATATACACACATAATATATATATATATATATACACATATATATATATATATATATATACACATAAATAATATATATATATATACATAAATATATATATATATATATATATATATATATATATATATATATATATATATATATATATATATATATATATATATATATATATATATATATATATATAGTATGGTACCCGCGCATAGCGGCGGCGGCAAATAGTTTTCATTTAAGGTGATTCGTCATTTTCAAAAACATTTGACATGTTTGGCAAGAAGCTAGCTTTTGAGAGATTCAGCCTTTGATATTTGAATACCCAAATCCAAAGTTTCATTTGGTTAGTAGGATATATATATATATATATATATATATATATATATATATATATATATATATATATATATATATATATATATATATAAACCAAGAATTTGTTACTGACTATTATATTAGCAAACCATTCCCAAAGATTGCTTACTGACTTTAATATTAAAAAATAATAATAAGAATCTGACTTTCAGCAAAGGGTCAACTATTGTTTATTGAAACACAGTACATCTAATGGAGAAATCACCAAACCCTTGCTGTCTATTAAAATTAAAAAACAATTGAAACAGCCATAAGTAACGCGAGGTGCTTTTTAACAATTAACACGAAATAAAACTAACAGTTAACAGGAAATAAAACAAACATTTTCACTTGGAAGAAATGAATACATGCTGATATCCCAGTAGTTTAAGGCAAAAAAAAAAAGACTGAATCTTTGGTTCGACATGCTGAAGAAGTACATAAATACATGCTGAAACAACTTGAATCTCTCGTAAAAAAACAAGCTAATTTTTTCACAATACACAAATACACGCACTTTCCTTTTTCATGCTCCATAATTTGATTAGAGAGCTTACGGAAACGAACCTAACATACTTAATGCCTTCTTTCTTCCAATCATTCACAGAATAGTAACGAGTTGTATTTGTAAGATCAATCACTAAACCTAGCTGTGAAGGTGGCAAATCAAAAAGCAACATTGTAATTTCTATATAATTATAAAAAACATATAGAGGAATGAAAAATGCAATTTTATTTGTAATATAGACTTGCCTTCCGCCCCAAAACTCACTGCTGGTGTGTCTAATTGAGTATCTTTTACCAGGAACAATACAATCATTGAAAGACTTGCCAAGAGGAACTTTAGAAGGAACAATACAACCTATATCTGCTGACCATATGAAGGGCAATCCAACCATCCTACAATGAACAAAATTAATTAAATGAACAACGCTCAATTTTAACAATTTTATGATATACACCAACCAAAAAAAATGTCTTTGCAATGGAAGGAATACGTGTCTGGTCCCAACCCTTCCTTCACTATGAACCCAAGTCTCAATTTCAATCACATCACTTCTATCAACCATGCTAAAATAAAGAGCATTAAAAAAACTTCAAACAATAAAATACATGTGAAAGTTACGATCAAACAAATTTACCAAGCATCGTATCTGTATACTTCAATATGCATTCGTGCAGACACCCATATGAGATGCAATTTCCTTATAGTGGTCGTAGGGGCTAGATTTGTATATCACAAATATGAATAATGAAATTAAGGAGAGCACCTAAAAAGATCTCAGATCAGACCCATGTATGTTTTAAAAGATGCCAACCCTGATGCATAAAAGTCAATGATCTAGGAAATTATTTTGTCAGGTATACTTATATATGTACCACAGACAGTTCTATGCCAAAAGATGTTACAAGTCATGTTATTCTCATTTTAAGAATCAGCTTCATTAATCTAAGACGTTCAAGTCAAGTGAGCTTTTTTAAAATAATAAGCACGTATATTCTTACAGACAAGAGGACCATATGGTTTCATTCGCATAGTCCTTCTCGCGTTCATGCGTCTATTTTCCTGTTCTCTATATGATGTTGTATGCCATTGCACAAGAATACTAAACTTACTGCTCAATAACCTTGTCCTTGTCCCAGCAATACTATTAAAAATCAAAGAGGTCCTGTTATACAAATTCCTGAAATCAGTTGTATTTCAAATGGACCAAGCATTAACACATCACTAACAATGTATAGTACCACATGGTTATATGTTGATTAAAAAGCATATTACTATCAAGATATATCGGTTATATGTTAAGCACAAGAATAACAATGTTGCAATCAATATGCAATAAGCAGAATTAGTCACAACAAAGGCATTTGTTAATTCATCACAATCTTATAATCAGAAACTAATCTTAAAAACGTCAAATTGATGCATAGATTAACATAAACAATAAATCAGAAACATAATTATACAATAACTTTGATGTGTTACACATAGATCAGTAGGAACATGTATGTATGTACATAAAAAGATAAAAAATATAGGCGTCCACAAAACAAAACATTCAGTTCCTAGCAAGTGTGAAATTAGTGGGGGTGTGCACAGACAGCCACATGCATATATATTCTAAACCCAATCTCTCCCAAGTCCATTTCAAAATTTTTGAACCCTATGGTTGGAATTTGCTCAAACTGCACAAAACATGGACTTTTAATTAAATTAGTTACGACAGTTAAAATAGAAGTTTTACTATTTACTCAACTCTGTTATGAATTTAGAACTTTAGAGAAATTCATCATCCATATCAATAAACACCAGCACTACATACAAGAATCAATGATGATGACCACCGCAGAAGTCATCTATCTCATTGATTACTGAGTTGGCAACCCCAATCACTGGTAAAATTAATGAATTTGATTTACCAAAAAGTCGATAAAAACCAGTCCATAATACTTAAATAATATGTATTTTCATAATTTGAGACTGTCCAGATGTATATTTCGCTACATATTATATTGATACACGTTCTGTTGTTGTGAGTACATCCAAATCTACAAATATAAAAATGCAAAGAACAGAAAATCAACAGATCTTCCAAATACATACCCAAATTCAAAATAAAGTTGAGATAGGTGTGGTTCGTTCTTCAATCAATAGGAAGTAAAAGAGTTTATAACATCAAAACAATATAACAAAAAACTAAGTAAAAGAGTTTATAACATCAAAACAGTACATGAAAATTGCAATATTTGAATTTAGAAATAAAAGGATAATGGAACCGAAATTCAAATCAGTCTAGGAATATCAGGGTTCTGGTTCAGATGAATAAATGGTAGGTTTGTTTTGGTTTCATAAACATAAAACTTAAAAACGTTTTTCAAGTTTGCAAATAAGAAACTGGTTTGGTTATCGTTTTAAAAAAATCTTGAACTAAGAACTGATCTAAAACCAGATGTTAGCAAATGTGGACTAAACCTAGCTGAACTCGGAAACATAGCCCTTTTCTGGTCCAGTTTCATGTTGTCTGACTTTGTTTCTTCAGTTCTTTTGGTTTGAATTGAGTTTTGCTCACCCCTATTTACGGTGCATTTGTGATTGCTTATCGAGTTCAAAATGCAAGTTCTGAAAATTTTGTTTTACAAAAGCAGGGCAAAAGGTGCTTCTTCAAAATAGCAATCGTAGGCCAAAAAAGTGTATTGCCATGCTTTAAAAACACAATACTAAACATTCCCTATTTGTATTTGCAAAACTTTTAAGCTGATAAGCAGCTTTAGATCTCAATCGTTCAAACAGATCATCACAAAACGAACCAAAAATCCCAAACTTGTTTACAAAAGCAGGGGAAAAGGTGCTTCCACAAAACGATTTAATCCCAATTTTTTGATTTAAATTCATCAAACCCTTCAAATTTTATGGACAAGTTTCGAAAATCGTTCAAACAGATCATCACAAAGCGAACCAAAAATCGAACCTGAAGAAAAGCATATCCTCCTTCCCCAAAACGAATCTGCCATTGATCAAAATCCATCTGTGGGTGCTGTTACTCCTATGCATTCATCGCTGTCGCCGCCGGATTCCGGTGAACGCCGGAGACACATCGAGAAGAGTTTAATTACAAACGGCAATGTTGCCATTACTAAAGAAGTAGAGATGGCAGCTTCAACTCCGCTGCAGACCAACAAAACCTTAGTAAAGTCTCGAGAGATTCGAGTTACGATTTCACGAATGATGGGGAGAAGTTCGACAGATCATCACAAAGCGAACCAAAAATCGAACCTGAAGAAAAGCATATCCTCCTTCCCCAAAACGAATCCGCCATTGATCAAAATCCATCTGTGGGTGCTGTTACTCCTATGCATTCATCGCTGTCGCCGCAACGGTCACCGGCGTTATCGAGGATAGCTGAGAGTCACAATAACTATGGCATTCTTACGTCGAAGGAAGTTAGGGTTTCGTTTCATGATGAAGTGGTTGAGCCGCAACCCGTACGGCAGGGATTCACCGGTAGTGGTCGTAGCAACCGTGACCAAGGCGAAAATGAAGTTTTCGAGGCGAAGATGAAGTGAAAATGAAGCGTGGCAATTGAATTGAGTTGTGTTTCCAATGCCATGCGCCCACTTCTCAAGAATTCAAAATTATTAAAAGTGAAAATCAAATTGAAGTTTTTTAAAAGTGGGTCTGATTTTCTAATTTGCATTAAATAGTTGTACATGATGCTTTGAAGACTTGTAAGTCTTAAAATTCAAGAATTCAGCATCAATAAATTGTACATTGTGCATTGTAGCTTGTAAAAAGTTAAATGCTTTATTAGTAGTATAGATATATATAATTTTCCAGCTTTTCGAAGGTTTTCGGCCTACTTTAAGGCTATTTTTGACCAAGCTCCAAAACGATTTAGGCTTTGATTTTCTTAGACATAAAACTACTATATACAAATAATTTTTAAAGTTAAGAACAGTCATTTTTCGAGGTGTTTAGGTTGGGAAAAAAGCTCGTTAAAAACCCTATGTTGGCCATTTTTGAGCTATCAAACTTCCAGGTTCGCAAATATATTAAATTATGAAAACCTCCAGATTTGGAGTTAAGACATAGATCTAACTTTTGAGACATGAATCAACTCATTTCGTTAATTTATGAATCAGCTATGATTTTTCAAAGTCGACGTAATATTTCTGCCGAAAATCCAGATTTCATAAACTTGAAACAACTTGTGATTCTTGTTGTTTATTCAAAAACTACATGTATAAAAGGATATAAAACACACTTTATAACTTGTTTTCATAATATTTATACTTGCGTAATGTGTTTATCTATTTATAAACACATTTTAAGAAAACAAACTAAAAAACAAAACTAGTGATTTATGAACTTGAGTTTTTATGAAACTTGTTGTTGTTGCTAATTATATATATTATGCAAGACTTATATAAACATGAATGTAAGATGTAATAAGTTAGTATTTACTTACTTTGGGGTATTAGAAGTATTGAAATGAGTAGAAGTTGAAACCCTTGAATGATTTGCACCAAAAACTCTTGAAATATTGGATTAACAAAAATTGCAAAGTTTTGCTTTCTTTAGGGTGGTGTTGGCTGGTTCTATGGGAGGAGAAAAGAGAGGATTTGCTCTTTGAAGGTGTGAAGGATGAATGAAGATGGTTGGTCTTATTTATAGATGGAAAAATATGGTGAAATGATTAAATGTTGGAGGTTGAGTGCACCTTTTAACGAAATGAGTGTGTTTAAAGTTGCTTTTGATGGTGAATGGGTTAAGTAATAAAAAAATGAAGTCAACCTCTAGATTTGTCTAAGGTCTGCTCTCTATGGATCTATCTTGACGCGACACCTTCCAACGAGTGCGGAATCCTCGTTAGTGGCTTGACGGAAAGACCACGCACACCGAAACACGGAGACTACCACGGTGATAGACGAACAACTAGAACGCCCCAACACGATGATTCTCTCCGAACGAAACTCTCCAAATGCTAGCAAGTTCAAGATCGCCCTTTTGCTTAAACTCTCCGTATTCTGACAAGTCTCTGCAAAAGTCTAATAATTGATCGAATTTACCCTTAATTATACTGACAGGTTCGACTTTGTCTAGGACAAATTCGAACTTAGGCCCAAGGCCTATTCGAACTTGTCCTCCTAGACAAATTCGAATATGACCTTTTAACTAAAGTCGAACCTTATCTTTCAAACTTATGTTTGAACTTATGTTTTATCTTATGTTTGAATTTATCTTTGAATTTTATGTTTGAACTTATTGTAATACGTTACCCTAAGTTCAAACATACAATCAATCAATGTCAAACATATATATCAAACATTTGTTAATATTCAATATCAAGTAAATTGACTTAGACAAAATGTTATCCAAGCTTAGACTACTATCGTCACACGGGATGTACTAACAGACTCCCCCTTGACGATAGCTTCTAACTTTTTACTTTTTGTTTAACTACTTGAAACATATAAACTACTACCTGCATATAAGCCTATATCGATACATACTCTAACCATCTTTTGGAATTTCCTAGCTTCAGATCTCCATCCTTCGTGAAAGAAGATAGGCTGATCGTGTAGCTTCTTTAGATCATCCTTAGATAGGTTTATTAGATGCAACGGATCATATACTCACAAAATAACTTTGCCTTCTGTTTCTTCCATCACAGCTTTAGCAGTATCGTTATCTATGTACCACCACTTCATGTTACTGAGAACATCTTGTGGCATAGACTTTATAGGCACCTTCTTCCAACACTTGACTGGCTTATACACCATTCTAGCCCATGGCCCTCCTGTATGTGGATATATTCTTGTCTCATCTTCTACCCTCTTGCCTGATCTTGGCTTTAGCCTTTCGAACTTTCCAGACCGACCCTCTTTTCTGATTATCTTCGCGATCACTTCAGCGTAAGAGTCGTCACCAATATTGATCAATTCTTTACAGGCTAATTCCTTTACTTCTACCTTCGGCAATGTGTTAAACACTTTGAGCGTTCTCCTAAGGTATTGTAGTCCATCTCTTCTCTTTAGAATAAATAGCTGCAGTTCTCTGTCGAAGAACCAGCTTAGAATTCCACCAGAGATATTTTTAGATCCTGGCACTTTCATCTTCCTTTTCCTCTTCGGCTCTCCCTACTTCTCTTCCTTTCTGAACCACAGATTTAGCAATTCGGCTCTGGTTGGTTCTTTCTCGGCTTCCTCCAATTCAGAATCTTCTACTGAGGCCAACTTAATCTCGTCAATATCAATCACATTGTGCTCGTTTCGCACGTATAGTACTTTGATAGGTTGTGAATTAATGATCACTTCATCAACGTTATCGTCTTCATCATCCATGACCTCATCATCAGACTCTCAATCTACTATGTCTTCAGGGACAAACTCCCCTTGCTCTAAATCTTCAACTTCATCTTCAAAATCAAAATCAAAAAGTGTTTCTTCTTCTTCTATATTCATGAGAGCATTTATCATCTTGCTCTCTACAATCTTAGAAGAACTAGCTTCACCTCTTTCAACTCCAGACTGACTATGCTCCCCCTGAACTATCGCATGCTGAGGAGATGGAAAATCTTCTGGCTCACTTTCTTTTCTCCCTTCGGGATCATTGTCATCGTCATCTTCTCACCTTATCTCTTCACCTTCTATGCAGCTTGTCTCCCCATGAGCCTGAAGATTTTTCATTAGTTGCTCAAGGAGGGACTTTATGATCTTGATTTCAGCAGCTTGATCAGCAACAAATGTTTTCAGTTCAATATTTTCCTGATCAATTCTTGCGTTATGTGCTTGAAGCTCGTTAACTGCTTTGGACAGCTGAGAGATTTAGACTGTCTGGAAATCTACTTTGCTTCTTAGCTCTGAGAATCGCTAGTTATTTGTGAATGTGGATGATGTGGATGGAACGGATGTGATTGGTGACGGCGTGATTGATGGTTGAACAACAGGAATCTCAGGCTCTGGCGCGGAAGTAGAGGAAGCTCCCTGCATGAATCTGTGCCTTTTTGCCCTTTGTCTTGGCACTAGAGGGGTAGGATCTTTAGCTTCATAATCAGAATCATCATCATCTGATCCTCTAAACACTCTCTTACCTTCCTCCCTTTCACTTACCACAACTCTTGATCCGTATCTGCCTATTCGAACAGATGGATTAGCTGATTCAACTGCTACTTCTTCGACTTCTATCTCTTCAGCTTCCTAAGACTCCGATTCTGAGGTAGTCACTGCTTGACCTTCTTCCTCAGGCTGATATTCATCTATATCTCTCATAAGATCATCATAATCAGCTGGAGGCTCAAAGATAGTATCAATAAGCTCAGCAGAAATATCTTCTTGTGCCTGAGAGCCTTGTGCCCAAATTTCCTCCAGAGTCTCTACTCAAGGATCTATTTCTAGGGCCACGCCTGAGGGACCCGCAACATCCAATGATAAACCTGTTGTCGATGGCTCTTGTATTCTGCTTGAAGAAGGCCTTGATGCCTGAGTTTGTATTTCTTGAGCTCTTTGCCTCCTGCGAGGTTGCTGTGGAGGTCTTTGCTGTTGCGGAGGTTGTTGCTGTTGTTGCTGCACTTGCTGAGGTTGAGGCTGAGACCCTTCTCCAACCCAGTTCTCCCCCTCTGGGGCTACAATCTCCAGATCTACCACTGCACCGAAGAGAGGTGCATCCAGTGGTCTAATCCGCTCTACCCTACGAGCGTTATGAGATTGGCAATCAGCAAAAATGCGTTTATCTATCACTGCCACACTCTGAATATCTGCTAGCTGTGGCAGATTTGGCAAAAAGTGACGGATCAACATCATCACAAAACTTGGGTACATCAGAAATCTCTCCCGCGCTGGAGCCGTGATCTGGTGCACGAACTCCGCAAAGAACATCTCCGAAAAGCTGAAACTTTTATTATATACCAAGGCAATCATAGACGACTGCATCTTGGATAGTACATGATTAAAACCGGCCTTTTTAGTTGCAAAGCACACCATAATCACGTGTGCTAGGTACCTCCATTGGCCTATCAACCCGCTCTTCATATAGGCAGCTTTAGCAATATCTAGTCCATAACCCATTCTCAAAAAGGCCGCTTGCCTTATGCTCAATGTGAAATCGATCGGTCCTGCCTCTTGCTCTACCGTCCCGAGCTGCAAAACTCTACGTACCATATCCGCAGAAAACAAATAGGATGCCCGGAAACTCTTGTCCTTAACACCGTTGGCGTCACGGTACAGTCCACTTGCAAATGATCCCAGAATTGCCTAACATATGGCAATATGATCTGTACATTATGTGAAAGTGCATATGACACCCTGGAGTGTGCCAAGAATTCCACCATCGGTCTAAATGCCTGAGCTTCAGGAAGCTCCCTAGCTGGTGATATGACCATATTATGCTTTTGAAAGAATGCCCTTTCACCCATATCTGCACATTAAACAATAAAATATATTAGAAGTGAAAAATAAAAATGAAACTTGTTTAATTTCAAATTTTTTTTATTTTGAACTTACGAAGTCCAAAATCCAACACATTTGAATTTCTACAAGTTTGAATTTAAAATTATGCAAAAATTTCGACTTTAATACCAAATTCGAAGGACTTGTTCGAATTTGAGTGAATTCGAGTTTACTGACAACTTCGAAGTTCCTAACAAATTCGAACATGATGAACATGTTCGAATTCAGTCACTTTCGAACAGAAATCCATGATTTAAACCCGATTAGAAATAGAAAATAGTATTCACTAGTCCTATTAGGTTCTAATCGAAGATATATGTAACTTATTTGAAGTTTTACCGATTAAAACTTGTGATTTTGAATCACAAAGTTTAAACCCTTAAAACTTCAAAATTCGTCGATTTTTGCAATAAATGAGTCCTAGGCTACCTAAAACTTGTATAATACTAATGTTTATACCTAGATTTGGTGGTAGAATCGAACACAAAGGGGCAAAACTTCGAGAAATAGTGAAAAGATCGAATACGGTAAAGTCGAAGATAAAGTCAAAATCGCACAGAGCAAGTTCGAAGATGGAAATTCGAATGTAGGTGAGAATTAATGTGCACTGTTGACCTTTAAATACTTAACCACATTCGAACTTGTACTTAAATTCGACTTTACTGACAAAATTGAATATTTATTTGACTTTGTCTTAAATTCGAACATACTTGAAAATTTTGAAAATCCTTGAATAAAATTCAACTTTTTCAACTTTTTCAATTTTTTTAACTTTTTCAAGTAACGGAACAAACTATGCAACATTTAATCACCCAAAGCAATAGACTTTCATGCAATGTATATTTATTCAACTAAAAATGCATCCTCAGTAACTCTGACCTTTTTCCTAAAAATAAAAATGAATATATACTAAAATAAACTAAAAATAAAATAAAATAAAATAAAGTAAAATAATATAAAATAAAATAAAATTTTGAATAAAATTTAACCTTAAACTACTCTAAAATACTTTTAAAATTTACATCATATACTTAACAGAATATTTTTGGCGAGAAAGTCAAAGAAAGGTTCAATCAGATAGCAGTGTCAGATACGCCCTTTCAGTATCTTACTTTCACACTTAGGAATTTTTGATTCCTTTGGTTATTTGTCGTGACACACATTTCTAGGCGATTGTTGGTATTATTTTCCCTTTAAACATGTTACACTTTGGAATATCCCTTGGACTTTTTATTTATCAAGAAACTACCTTACGTGTCTCATGCTTAGACATACTTTAATGATCAAGGCATACACACAATGATTATAACTTTTCGGTGTTGCAAATTTTCATTAAAAGGCAAACGTCGGACACAGTTCTGTATTTACATACAACAAAGTGTCTTAGTTTGTCTTAAAGTTTATTTTAAAGTGTTAGGCACAAAACGGCCTCAGTCAAACCTGCTCTGCATCTGAGGGGGAGATTATTAATCAAACCTGTCGATGCTTTTAAAGGTTGAATTTAAGGCCTGTTATATGTCTTATTGAAACCTGAAAATGATTTGCAATATCAGCCTAAAGCTATTCTATGTGTTGCATATGTTGCAACAAAGGCAGTTTTGCCCAAGCTGTTCTGTCTGCTGAACAGGCTGGACATAAACTGTCTACGCTGCTCTACACTGATGAGCAGCTTGGGCAGTTTACAAGTGTTCTGTTCTCTGTGAACAGAACCTGTTCTTTGTGAACAGGCTAAACTCTTTATTGAATGTGTTTCCAAGTCCTCATGTATTGTTTTTTACTACAAGATCAGTTTACAAAGTCGAAGACAAAGTGGAAATCAGAACTGCTCAGCCTGCCCAAGCTGTTCTGTTACATGAAGACAAAATGTTATTTGAAAAAGGGTGACAGAGCTTTTTCTTATATCAAAATAGGCCTTTACAAGGAAGAAAAACACAAAGTTGACATTCCTTATTTGGTTAAAGGCAATGCAACAGTAGACAAAGTGAAAAGACAAAATTTCTGCATATATGAAGACAAGTCTGCTTTTCAGAAAAGTGCAGAAAAGGTTATGTTGTCTTTTCAACAAGACTTCTCCTTTTTCATTTCATCCAATGAAGAAGCTTCACTTATATCCTCTGAGTGAGTATAAAAAGAAACTTCCAAGGATTGATCGATCAAGCCAAAAAGCTAAGTGCTGAAAACAAGAGTGAACGTGCATTCAAAGTGTGTCTTTCATGCATGAAAGTCTGCCTGAATAAAACAGTACTCAGTGTCTAAGCTGTTCTTGTTCAAGCTGTTCCTCAAAAGTCTTGTAAACACAGTGAGTGGTTCTTAGTGAGTGTATTCACTGTAATTAGTTTAAGTCAGTCTTAGACTAGTTAGATATACTGTTGTATCTGTCATCTCAGCTTGAACCTTTCCGCATTCAAGCTTGTTTGTAATTAATATTTGTTAATAATACATACAAACATTGAGAAAATTGTGTGAAGTTTTTAAAGTGCTGTATTCAACCCCCCTCTACAGCTTAAAGCTATACTCTTGGGATATTTTTTGGGACCTAGAACTGGTATCAGAGCAGTTTAGAGTGTGTGTCATTCTAGATCTCTCATTCTCCCAAAATTTCCATGGACAACAGTGTTGCAAATTCCTCATACTATGACAATGGCTCAATGGGCAAACCTCCAAAGTTCAATCATCAGAACTTTTCTGGTTGGAAGTGCAGAATGATGCTCTACTTAGAGAATCTGGATGTACAACTACTAGAGATTGTAATGGAGGGTCCCTATGTGCCAACCTCTGTTACAACAATAACTCCTGCTGTTGAAGGAGCTGCTCCTGAGATCAGAACATTTCAGAAAGCAAAAGCTTAATGGTCTGATGAAGATAAAAGACTGGTGGCTCTTGATGCAAAGGCCAGAAACAATCTGGTCATCTCCCTACCTGATGATGTGTTTAAACAGCTTGAGAAGATGAAGACTGCCAATGAGATGTGGGATACTTTATGTACCGTCTATGATGGACCCACAATCACACTTGACAACAGGATTAACAATCTTGTTAGACAGTATGAACTCTTCTTTGCAAAAACAAAGGAGACTCTCACTGAAACCTACACCAGGTTTACTGCTCTTGTAAATGATCTCAAAGTTGTTGGGATCACCAAGGACAGCCTGACTTTGGTAAACAAATTCTTAGATGTTCTGCCTGAAGAATGGAATTATTTTTCTACAATTTTAAGGAATTCAGGTACCATCAAAAGTATGGATCTTGTTAACTTATATGGATCCTTACTAAATGATGAGCAATCAAGGCAACAGAAGAGAAATGCCTTGGAAATATCTAAGAAAGGTGCAGCCTTTGTGGCTAGTGTGAGACAACCTGTAAATCAAGTGAGTGATGTGTTCATTCAACCTGATCAACAGGCTCATGATAAGGAGGAAATATTTGATGAGGAAGACAATGCAGATAGTGCTGAACTGGATGATGAGCAGATGATAGCCATGCTTGTCAAAAGGTTCAACAGGAAAAGGTTTGGAAGAAACATGATACTGGGAAGCTCAAATGCTGTAAAAAAGAAAGCATTTGACAAGACCAAAGCTGAGTGCTTCAAATGTGGCAAAACTGGCCATATAGCTGCCGACTGTGTGTCAAAAGCTGTTGGTCAGACATCCAAACCACACAAGACAAACAAGGATGATGGCTATAGGGTTAAGTACCTTATGGCCATGGCTAAGCTAAGGAAGTTAGAAAACTCAGTGGTTTCTAATAGGCAAAAGGGACTAATGGCTGACACTTGTGACTGGGAGGAGTCTGATTCATCATCTGATGAAGAAGACAACAACTGTCTGATGGCCAACACTGATGTCCCATCAACAAGCAACTTCAAATAGGATCTGGCTGAAGCTGAAGCTTTCAGCAGCTTGGTGAATTGGAACCCTACAATGATTTATAAGGTCCAAATTTTATGGATTACAGTTCTGAAGAAAAAGTTAAAATGTTTGAATATATGCTTGTTGATCTAAAAGCTGCTGTTGAGAAGCATGCTGTTTTATTATCTGAAATCTCTAAGCTTAAACCTGATATTGAAACAAAGTCCAGTAAACTGGACAGCTTCCATAAGTTGGAAGCTGAGCTTGATAAATTAAAACACATCAATTCCATTTTACTGGAAGAAAAGATAGAAACATATATAAAACATGCTAAGCTTCAAAAGATAGTTGACTCTTGGTGCCAATCTGCACAAAAAGTCAGCCACTGCATAAGTCAGCAGATTCCTGCACAAATCCAAGCCTATCTTGGAGGGGATCTTGACACAGCAGCTTCCATTGTTGAGGTTAATAATTTAAAAGAAGACTTGTCCACTCTTGGTGAGCTTCCAAACACTTTTATTCAAAGAGTGAATGGTAAATTAATCTCAACAAACAGGTTTGTCAGGCCTCAAAACACTGACAGCTTGTGTGAACCCAGCTCAAAAGCTGTTGATGAAATTAGTCTTTCATCTAATAAGCTTGTTAAGTGTTCTGCTGATTCACACAAGCAAAAGATAGGAAAGCATGTCCAAACTGCAGCTGTGGACACCAAACCTGTTGACAAAACAGACTTTGGGTCTAAAGCTGGTGTAAAAAGGCATACTAATCCTTTTAATGCTGAACACTTTGAAAATAAGTTTTCAAAGGGAAAGCAGTCTGCCTTTAACAAGAGTAAGTCTCAGGTGGAAGGCAAAACTGCTGTGATTTCAAATAAGTTTTCTAATCATAGTGGTAAACTGGTTTTAAATGAGAATAAGTATTTAAAAACCAAGAATAATGATTATGTTGATAGGCAACATCAATCACATCTTAGGAAGAGCAAAGGCAAAGCCATTGCTCAGCCTGAGAGATCTGGGAATAAGTTTCCTAAACTTGTGGAAGGTCAAAAGCCAATCAAGCTTCCTATCTTTGATATCTGCCCTCCTAAAAAGAGGAAAGAAGAGACAGGCAAAGCTGTGGTTATTGAACTTTCCACTTAAGCTGTTGATTCAACAAAAAGTAATAAGTTTGCTAAATCTACTAATGGAATCAATAAAAATAACCCAGAATGTGTTTCTGAAAAGTCTTCTTCCAAAAATGCTAAAAGAAGAAAATGTTATAAATGTGGAATGAAGACACATTTGGCCAAAGACTGTCCTGATACTGAGGATATGAGGCCTGCTGACTCTGATGGTTCTCTCACTGCCAACATAAACAGTGTTGGAAACATCTCAGTCAATGAGAATGGTATTCAAACTGATACCATTCAAATAGGGAATATTAGTGTTGACATCACAAGTCCATCAACAAATGTTGATGAAGTAGGAGAACACATCTCTGTGATGAGTTCCCCTAAAAGTATCTAATATTCTTCTTATCACTCTGCAGGAAAAACAACCATCCCAGGCTTGGTACTTGGACAGTGGCTGCTCAGGGCATATGACTGGTTGTAAGAACCTGCTGAGTGATCTCAGGCCTGAAAAAGGGCCAAAAGTCACATTTGGTGACAATGTACAGGGATCCACTGAGGGATATGGAACTCTTAAAGCTGGTGCTGCAGTGTTCAAAAGAGTAGCCTATGTGGTTGGGCTAGAACATAACCTTGTTAGCATAAGCCAACTGTGTGATGCTGGCTATAAGGTTAACTTTGATGAGCACCTGGGTTACATATTGGATCCCCAAGGCAAAGTTGTGTTGTGTGCTCAACGAAAGAAAGGTGTATATGTTGTGGATATGCAATCTGCTGATCCCACAACTGAAACCTGCTTTCTCACAAGAACAAATGCAGACTTAAACTGGTTATGGCACAAAAGGCTGTCAAATCTGAACTTCAAGAACATCAACAAACTCTGTAAGAAAGAGTTGGTCACAGGTTTGCCTTCTAGAACCTTTGTTAAAGATAAACTCTGCACAGCTTGTGAGAAAGGCAAGCAGAGAAAATCATCATTTAAATCCAAACATAACTTCTCTATTGATACTCCTCTCTTCTTAATCCATATGGACTTGTTTGGACCTGTTAATGTCCCAAGTCTAGGAGGAAGAAGATACACTCTAGCAATGGTTGATGAGTTCTCCAGGTACACATGGGTTATCTTCTTGAAGAGCAAAGGAGAGGCTGCTAGAGAAATTATTGGATTTGTGAAAAAGATGGAAATGATGAACTCTGCCCAAGTAAAGCAGCTTAGAAGTGATCATGGTACTGAATTCAGAAACAGTACTCTTGAAGACTTTTGTGAAGAGAAAGGAATTACTCAAAACTTTTTAGCTGTAAGAATTCCACAACAAAATGGAGTTGCTGAAAGGAGACACAGAACTCTCATTGAAGCTGCTAGAACCATGCTGTGTGCATCAGGTTTACCTTCATCATTCTGGGCCGAAGCTGTTAACACTGCCTGCTTCACCAAAAACAGATCCTTAGTGGTGAAAAGGTTCAACAAGACTCCTTATGAGCTGCTCAAAGGGAGGAAACCAAATGTCAGTTATTTCCATGTATTTGGCTGTCCCTGCTTCATTTTGAATCAAAGGGATCAACTGGCAAAGTTTGAACCAAAAGCTGATGAAGGTGTGTTTGTTGGCTACTCTGCTATCTCTAAAGCCTACAGAGTGTACAACAACAAAAGAAAGGTGATAGATGAATCTATCAATGTCACCTTTGAAGAGTCCAAGAATGCTACCACCAAAGTTGTTCCTGAATCAGTTTCAGGAGAATTAAACTTTGATGATCTGATGCATTCAAACAATAAAGAGGACTCAAAAGCTTCCACAACACCCAGTGTGGAACCTGTTAATCATGATGGGCATGATGGTGATTATGTCAATACACCCTGTGTGAATAAGTGTACTGATCTAATTACAACTGCATGTCCTGAACCTATCAATGCTGATTTTCCTGGTTCCTCTGCTGATATGTTCAACAGTGGTCAGTCATGTTCAACAAGTGAGCAGGCTCAAGACAACAGTGTGTCTGAAAATCTTAAAAGTTGTTCAACAGGACCTGCTGAAGCTGCTGATAACTCAGGAGAATCATCATTGAAGAATGATCCTAAGTGGATCAGATGTCACC